>JAAGNO010015279.1:76136-108435 GCA_033439905.1 Ceryle rudis
CCCCTTTCCCCTTTCCCCTTTCCCCTTTCCCCTTTCTCCCTTTCCCCTTTCCCCTTTTTCCCTTTCCTTTTCCCTTTCCTCTTCCCTTTCCTCTTCCCTTTCCTCTTCCCTTTCCTCTTCCCTTTTTTCCTCTTCCCTTTTTTCCTCTTCCCTTTTTTCCTCTTCCCTTTTTTCCTCTTCCCTTTTTTCCTCTCCCCTATTTTCCTTTCCCCTTTTTTTCCTTTCCCCTTTCCTTTCCCCTTTCCCCATTACTTTCAGTAATGAAAGTGATATTTTTTGATTTTTTTTTTCTTTTGTCGAGTTTCACACCAAGAGGTAGAGTCCACAAGCAGTTACAGGGATTATATATATATATATGTATAGCATCTGGCATTACATTTCTATATTCTGAACAGGTAAAAATTGGTGAAGTTCAGCTGTCAGAATTTGTGTATTAGGAAGAAAAAAGGGGAACTGAAACTGCATTCTTAAAACATCAGGTAGTTTTCTGTTAGAATAAGATACTAAAAAAAGAGTAAAAATAGAAGGAACAAAGGTTAAAATAAAGCTGATTGGAAAAGCTCTGACAATTATCAGGCTGAAGATAGGACATAGCTTTTTTTTTTATTTCTTTTCTGAGGAGTCATAACACTTGGTGTTTTACCAAATGAAAATGACTGTATTTTACTTCCTATGACAGTGTAGGTGAGGTTTGGAATGATTACTTTCTAACAGCTCTGCATCTGCTCTAGACCTAGAGTTGTAGGTGTCCTGAAGAGTAAGTCACATATGATTTGGAGTTTAGATATTGATATGAGGAAGTGTGTGGCTGCATAGTGTGTAGAATGTCATATTTATCCTTAGATTTAAGATTTTAGATTTTAGAATTTTGGAGATTCACTTTCTCCATAATGACTTACGCTGACGTTGGAAGACATTGCATCTCTGATGATCTCATGGGTACTCTTGTAACTGGGTAGAGCTGTTCCATTTGCTGTGTGATGCATCATGTTGAGCTACACATCCCTTTATTAGTAATTTATACAAGGCAGAAATTACGGGGGGTGAGTGTGGGTTTTTTTATTAGGCGGCCTGATTTAGATGGAGAAAAGAGACAGGCGGTGTGCATTGCAACTCCTTCAGCTCTTTGAAAAAGATCCTGAATGACAAGTCTGCAAGATCCAAATGTTGCCTGTTTTTCCCACTTGTATCTGTTGATCAATTAAAAGATAACTTGTCTCTTTATAAAACTTGCCTTGATTAAACTGCCATGTCTACAATAAACCACAACTTTGTAATTTCAGCCTTTGCCATTCAGGACACATACCCTTATTTTCTTTGAACTGCCTGAGTTAAAGTTACTTTCAGCCGTTTTGCCTTGTGTCGAGTTCTCCCTTCACATTTTCTCACTGTGGGTATAGCCAGAAGGGCTGACTCTTCTACCTAAGCTCAAATCAAATTGTGCTAAAAAACCTGATGAAGCAGTTGAGCCTGCGATTTGCTTTTCAGTTTACGTTGTTCCCGTCCCCTGAGACTTCATTACAGACCCTTTTGGTAGCCAAAGTATTTATTCTGTGGCCTGTCATATGTGATTCATACAGTCTATTTAAAGCTTGGTTTCATGCTTCTCAGTCAAATCACCCTTGGCTTCAGGGGCACACCACAAAGCTCTGCATCCTTGTGAAGGAAATTTTCCTAGAGCAGCTAAGTCACTTTCTTCTCTGTAGCATTTGTAGTTTTCTGTCGGTTTGAATGTACCTCCTTCCTCCTGATCCCCTGCCTCTCTCCTGGCTTGGCCTATGCTCCATGAGTAACTTTGCCAAGGGAACTTGGGACCAATGGCAGTTCACACAATGGATTCAATACACAGAAGAGAAGTACGGGTCCCCTCGCAGCTGCCTTGTTCATAGGCCGCCGTTCTCACCTCTTCCTGGTGACTGATCCAAAAGAAAAGAGCCTTTGGAGAAGACTCGCCACCTCTGCTCAGGGGTTGTGGGCCAGCTGGTAGCCTGAGAACCTGGCTGTACAGCTTTCTGCCCCTTCCCTATGGAGAGGGGAGCAGTGGTCAAACAGGACAGGCTGGATCGATGGGCCGAGGCCAGTGGTACGAGGTTCAACAAGGCCAAGCGCCAGGTCCTGCACGTTGGTCACAACAACCCCCTGCAATGCTCCAGGCCTGGGGGGCAGTGGCTGGAAAGCTGACTGACAGAAAAGGACTGGCGGGGGGCTGGTCTACAGCTGACAAAGGTGATCCAGCATGTGCCCAGGTGGCTGAGAAGGCCAACAGCATCCTGGCCTGTATCAGCACTGGTGTGGCCAGCAGGACAGGACTAGTTCCCCTGTACTCAGAACTGCTGAGGGCACACCTCAAGTCTTGGGTTCAGTTTTGGGCCTCTCACTCCCAGAAGGTCATTGAGGGGCTGGAGGGTGTCCAGAGAAGGGCAGCAGAGCTGGGGAAGGGCCTAGAGCACAAGTGTGGTGAGGAGCAGCTGAGGGACCTGGGGTTGTTGAGCCTGGAGCAAAGGAGGCTCAGGGGAGACCTTCTCACTCAACAACTCCCTGTCAGGAGGTTGGAGCCAGGTGGGGTGGGTCTCTTCTTCCAAGGAACAAGCAACAGGACAAGAGGAAACAGCCTCAAGTTGTGCTGGGGGAGGTTTAGGATGGACACGAGGAAAGATTTCTTCCCTGCCAGGAAGGGTTGTCCAGGCCTGTCCCAGGCTGCCCAGGGCAGTGGTGGAGTCCCTGTGATCCCTGGAGGGGTTGCAAAGCTGTGGAGCTGTGGTGCTGAGGGACGTGAGTTAGTGGTGACCTGGGAGTGCTGGGTTAACAGTTGGACTTTATCTTAAAGTCCTTTTCCAACCTAAATGATTCCATGCTACTATGATTCTAGGAGGCTTTACTGGAAACTGTAATGCCCCCTTTTGCTCACAGCCCAGGAGACTGGCTTTTACTAGCTCTGATGGTCCTGCCAAACTGGTCCTTGAACAAGCTGACTGTAGTGGTTTCTGTGGCAGAGCTATTCTAAGGAGTGACTGGAAAATTCCTTTTACTGGTGTATGATACCGCGCAGGCAGTCGTGTGCGCATTTGGAGTCACACCACATTGTGAAGAAGAGCAAGGATTTTTAAGACCACCATTTCTCTTCCTGCAGGAGAGGTGATCAGGCATAAGGAGCCTTGTTACAAAATCAGAATTCCTATTTGTTAGCTTTTGTTAGAAACTTTCTGTCCTCAGACTGTCTAAAGGGGCTCTGCTTATGCACTTCCCGGGTGAGGTAGCAAGGTATGCAAGTATTTGTGATTCAAATGTGTGTAAAGTGAGAAACAGAAATGCAGAAGCAAATTTATCATTACCAGTTAGGAGCAGAAATGGGTTGGGGATCTTGAAATCCTGGCTTTCCTGGGCTTTGACATCATGTGTTACTCTCCCATTTATTCTATTTGTATAAAGGATATGTGGAGAATTTGCGAGAGCCATCATGTAAGAGGGTTTTTTCTTTTTTTTTTTCTGCTTGTTTCTTTTTTTTTGCAAATACTTAAGCACATTTTCCACTTAAAATTCTCCCACTACTGCTTTCTAAAACTGTAACTTTTCCTAAGAAAGGGAGTTTTAATACTAAAATAGCATATTTCTATTTTTTTTTCTGTCCCTGTAGTAACTTCTTTTCTTTTATTATTAAATAAGTAACTGGAAGCTTGGAAAATTTTCTGAAACGAGTTTCGAGATAATTACATGTTAAATTTTGCATTTCACGAGGAAGGAAATACCTATGAAAACGTTAGAAATATCAGTTATATCAATATCAATTATATCAATGTTAGAAATGTCAGTTATAAGAAGAAGTGTCTAAGGTGTGAAGTATAGATAGGCTGAGAACTTCTGCAGACATGTAAGAAAATTCAAGTCTATGTTTTGGTGTAATTTTCCATCTGTTGATTTGTTACATTGACAAATAAGTTTGCTGATATCAATGATAGACATTTCTCCAGTTATTATTACAGTGTTTCGTTTTCCTGCTGAGTGCAACGGTGCCAGTTTCTAGATGACACTTGTATATAATATGCATTACTTTGATCGTGGCATCCCAAAAGCAGCTGTGGTAATTTGACAGTCAAGACACAAAATCTCCTGACTTTTCCCTTCTCATTGTGGTTACTAATAATTTCTGTGTGTGATTCCTTAAGAAGCAGTTGTGAGTATTTTGAAGCTTGAATTAGTTTTACTCCTAGAAGACCAGTATCTGTTGGCTGGCTGTGGTGAAAAGAAAGGAAAAACATATATATGAAGCTCATTTTCAGAAGCTAACTGGTATTGCCAGCAAAAGCATGACCTTATCAATATTAGATTAGTCTGAAAACGTCCGTACCATGCGGGTGTTTTCTGCATGGTGAGATAAAGTAGGAAAATCACTGGTTTGAAGATGGAGGGGAAGCTGACACACAAATAAGGCTTTCTCCTTTTGCCCCTGCAGGTAATGTTGCATGCATCAGGACTTTGCTTACTGCACAAGGTGTTGGCCTTCAGTGCTAAATCTGCCAGCTCAGTAAATCCCAGGCATGTTTAATTATCCTGTTCATTTCTCTGAAATAGGGGAACTGGGAGAGGCACCTGGACCCATCGTGTGCTGCAGGTACATCTGCACAACTGATGATTGTTGTTGCAGAGGAGACTCTGGGATACTGTGACTCCTTGTCCATCACCACTGGGCGAGCATCGGTTGGCGCAGGGCTGGCGCACAGTCGCAGAGGCACGTGGTCCCTGTTTTGAGGGGTAGTCCTACATCCCGTTGAAAGTCCTGTTATGGTCCTATTACAGTTGTATTGTAGTTGGGCTGTTGAGAGACGTATTATCATCCCTGAGTTAGGAACTGAAGACACAATGTCAGGTGAAGGTGAATTTCAGCCCGTGACCCACTGGTAGTAGTGGCTGAGCTGGCAATAAAATAAAATGACCCTTCAGGTTTTAATAGGAATTTAAGCCACGAGTTACTGGTCTCTGTTCACTTGTAGGTCTTCTTAAAATTATCTTTCCCTGAAATACCAGGGGATAGAGTAACAAACCAAAAGCAATCTGTAGCTACATTCTGTTGCCTGCTAATTGTGCTTTTATTTCTGTTCCTCTTCAAACCCTTTCTTGGGGCACATCAAATCCATTGCGATGGTCGTGGAAGAAATCTCTGAGAGGTTCTTTCAAACCTTCACACCTCTCTCATAAATCAGTAGTTTATCAGCACGATTAATTTTTTTCATTCTGAACTACCCTAGAGCCATTGTGAAATGACAACTGTCTCGGACAGGCCCCATTTCATGGCATTCAGGGTGGAGAGGTGACAGGGTCAAGTAGAGTCGACATAGGCTGCGAGGCACAGTATTTTAGACAGAGCTCATGGCATCTTTCCATCCTTATGATGCTTTGCATATCCTGCTAGTGCTCTTTTCCTTCATGCAGAGATAAAGGAGTTTCATTTATCCAACTAATTCTATTGGATATAGTTGGGGAAGACGTCATTGGGGACAAAGACATCCTTGTGTATTGGTGCAAGAAATTTATAATCACTCTTCCTTCTTCACTGAAATCGTGGTTCGTGTGGTCTCGTAGTGAACATGAGCTTTATTACTGCCTTCACTGAGTACTGAGATTAGATCCTGAACGAAGTGAAGGATATAGAAAGAATATGGATTAGTCTGCTAGGAGATATTGTTCAGCGTTTCTTCCTGAGGTGCTCTATGTGCCTCAGGAAATGAAAGATAAACAAGGTAAAGCTCCAGTAGCCACTGCAGCAGTGCTAGTTATATACTGACAAAATTATTCTTCATAGGTAGGTGAAAAGAGACACTTGGAACCATCTCTGAACAACAAAAAAAGTGACTTTTCCTGGAAGATGAGACATGGAAGTATTTAGTTTTACTTTTTCATTGAGAGGGATAAGTACTTGGACTAAACGGAAGTGAACAAGAGCATTCTATCTCATCTGAGAGCTGTCTGGGTGGCACAGGTGAAACGCCAGCAAGTTTCCATTGAGGAAACCTGTGCAGTTAACAGAAATGAATGAATAGTTGATGCAATTTAAAGAAACTAATGGAACTAGAAAATTATTAAAATTATTAACCAGTAGAGATTCTCTTCCACACCGAGGCACATGACAATGTTACTCAGGGTCCTAGGACCTTCCTTCTGACAGTCGTCCCGGGCTTTACAAACATGGATCATTTCACAGCATTATTATTGTCATTGTTGTTATTCATGTTATTATTTTCCCAGCTCTAGATTTGCTGAGAAAAGCCAAATAGCTTGCCCAGCATCACGTAGATCTGGAGAGAACTGCAGCTAAGAAAATAATCATTATCTTTTTGCTTCAAGGACTCAGAAAACCTTGTGTGGCTTTTTGGGAAGAAAAATTCCTGGAACCGTTCCTTATGACAGCATAATAGTTTTTCCCCTTGGATCTTTTGGTACACAACCTTACGGGTTCCCTTCCCACTGCTCTGTCTTTGGGAAGCATCTGTACTCTACAGGACTGAAATCTCGCATGCTTTGCAAGCGTACTAGTGCAGTACTGCAAGCTGCTCCCTCTTACAGCAATCAGTATAGCCAGCAAATCTCTTTCCTCCTGAATATTACATGAAAATAATTGAGGCTGCATCTTCTTGTTTGGATTTTGGATTCAGACATCAAGTATTAAAACAGAAGCTGGAAAATTGTAGTACAGTCTGGCAGGAGTATTCCATGTGTGCTTGGAATCTGCTTGTCTGCCCTGCATTGCCTGGTTCACATTGTACATTAGATACTGTATGGTTGAGAGATGGACTCAAAATCAGTTGATACTCTGTTTAAAATAAAAAATGTGTTTCCTTTTGACCCACAGGAATTTCCATATAAAATAAGGCAATACATTTTTTTGTTGGGTCTGCACTGAGAATTTGAAAGCTGTGTTGTCCTTGTGTTTAAGGAGGATGAAGTAATTCACAGGCTGAGCACTTTGTGAAGGAATCTCAGGGTTAATACTCTACGTTTCGGGCCAGACTTCACTTCAGACCTTGGCCTCTAATGCCTGCGCTTTGAATTTGCTGTTAGATATATTCATGTGACAGCATATGTCTCTGTATATTATGGGATGAACCAAAGGTGAACTTTGTAAGGAAAGAATATGGAAAGATTGGATTTTTTATTCTTTGGCTTTGTTTCTTTGTGAGGTATTTGCCTGTGTGTTGTAAGGAAAGTGATTGTTTAAAAAAAAAAGAGAACGCTGGTATGATTCTTTTACTAATCAGGTTATGCTTTCCTTGGTTTACTGTTGTTATGTGGCTTGAGAGAGAAAAAAAATTTAGAAGACCTTTGCAGAAATCTTTATGCAAAAGGCACCCTGCAGGCTGATTGCTAGGCAGTTGATATAAATAAGCTTTAAGGGAAATAAATATGTAGAGCACCATTAAAGTTGAAGATCTGATCTAGAGAGTTCTAAAGTAATTCAAGGAGTAGTCCTCTCTTACCTCAGTCGTTTAGTTTTCATGGTGTAGGTACTTTTAATATTTCTTTACTGCTTCTCCCCATACGATAAGAGAGACAGAATGAAATACTTAGTCTTTTAAAAAATAAGAAGGGCCAAAACATTCCCCTCTTTTTTTTTTCCCCTTTTATATCTTCCCATATCTCTGCACAGTATCTCTTCACAATCTTAGTCTAGAGATTTTACCTTTAGTGTCAAGTAAAAGAGTGAACAAGATATTTAAAGTACGTGTTTAGGAGTTGAACCGAGTGAAGCAGGGTTATCACTACGATACGTGTCATTAGCCCCCAAAATGTCAAAAATGAGCCAGACCCACTGAACACCAGGGTACTATTAGAAAGGTGCCTAACTTGGTCTATCCATTGCCCGTGCCTTTGATGCTTATAATTGGAATGCTGGTTTTGTAGACAGTTTATTCCTCTCATCTTTGGTGTCATCACATTTTTCTTTATTTTTTTATTTATCCAAGTTTTGTGTAATTTAATTGCACTTCTAAAAAACTGTAGGCTGGTGATTCTTTGAAGGACCCCTAATGTGCTGTTTGGAAATCAGAATTAATTCTTTTCTTCAGTTATTTCTTTACTCTTTCTAATACCTTTGCCTTAACTTAGTAATTTAAATGTTGGAAAGAACAGCATCCTACAGCTGTACTCCCTGGAAATCACCACAGAAATCAGAAAGTGCTGACTGAGTGTCCTGAGAAAGAACGTTGAGGAGCAGAAGAAAACTTCATCCATCTAGTCTGACAATAGCAGCTCTGCCACAGTTTGCCTTTCAGGAAGAGTAAGCAGATGTTTTGCTGTGTTGTATCACGTGAAAGTTGATGTTTTAGTCACATGGTAATATATTTGGGTTTATTATTAATGGTATGCTTAACGTGTGCTTGTAGAATAAGAATTTTTCATTCTGCATTTGAACAAAAACCAACCAAACCAAAACAAAAACCCCTGAGTGCGTGAGGTCTTGTTTGGAAATCCAGAAAATGTGTTTAAACCAACACTGTATTGTTCTCTCTTGAACGTGCTACCATTTAAGCTATGCACTTAGCAACTACCATATATGCTGAAGATCACAAGTTATTAATGCTATCCATGCATATATGGCTATATTTAAATATAAACACTCTCTTTTAACTGATTAATCCCATTTTGAAGATTTTAATGACCACATACCGTGTACCAGTAAGAGTGTGTTAACTTTTCTGAACAGGTAACCTCCTCAAAAGCCCTTACACATCGGCTTTTTAAGGACATTTTTCTTAATGTTTCATATAACCCTGATCTATTATGAAAAGGGGCTTCCTACCCTTTCAAATGACCTTTTATCAGGGTGTTTGGTCCTGCCATCGCTACTTCTGTCTTCTGCCTCTTAAGTTAATAGAGCACATTAAATAATTTGCTGTCAACTCAGAGTTGCTGCATGAAGTGTAAAAAGACACGTTTCAGCGTGATTTCCCCACTGTTATTAGCTACAATTTCTCTAGCTAGTTTGCTGCTGCTCCACTGTAGCACAGAGTACAAAGGGTTTGCGTAAGCCGTTGCTGAAGTACTTTAGGTGAACATTTTTGTTTAATATTGCAAAGAACAGGTGCTATTTGCACCCTGGAAGTCGCATCTCAGCTCAGACCTTACAAGCAGCAGGTTTGATGCACAAGCTTAGAATGTATTAACATGTTCACAGTGTTCTTTTAATTATAGCCTTCATGATGTATCAGTAAATAGCTGAGAGTTTAATTGAGCTAAGAAAAAATCAGGGAACTGTATGTTACAGTACTGTAGAGCTTAACTCACCTTTGAATTTGATCCACAAATATTTCTGTGCTAGATTGTTCTTTACCTTATCTTGGTAGCTGTGGAACTTCCTTTTTCTTTCTTGAGGACGTGATCATTTATTTTATATTCTCTTGCTATCCTTCATTCTTTTTCTGTTCTTCTATCTGAATGCAGTGCCTGCAAATTGGAAAACTTTTTAATCTGCAGCCTGGATTTTGGAATGATGACCTCTCTGGAAAGGTTTTTTGGTTTTTATGTTAGCATGATATTCAATACTAATGCACTTTATGCTTTAAAGAAATATTTCCTAGTGACAAAGAAAATGTATCTATTTAGATGGGCTTTCTTAGTGTCTCAACATAATTTTTTAAGCTGAAGAACCCTACATTAGAGGCATATGATGGAACACAAGGAAGCTCTGACAAATATTTAGGTCCTTTGTTTTTGCTTGAAAATTATCAGTGTGTTTTATTAGCTGGCTTTTTTGCTTTACTATGGGCTCCCTATTTGAAGTCATCTGAGGAGAGACCAGCGCTCTGAAGCTGACCTCAATTTAATTATGTTGGCTTATAAAAACACAGAAAATTATCACCATCTCTGAACAGATTAGTAATAATGAGCTAGTACAATATGACAAACTACCCTGCCTACAGTTAAAACACAATTAGCTGCTCTTGAGTTTCCAGTGCTCTGTCTGTTTATTCTCTTTCATGGCTGGTATGGTTTTGGGTGGTTCTCTGTGTTCAGCGCATCACTTGTATTGTTTTTAACATGCTTTAACTTGTCATTGATACACCAGTAACTTGAGCTGTAACTAGACATTTGTCCTAGCTTCATCTCGTCCCCACCCAAAAAAATTCTGCGGGGCTTCTGACAGATAGGCAGTGGCAGATTAAATGAGATGGCTGAAGTTATCGCCACCAGCCACCTTACTCTGCCTCCCTGACAGACGTTGTTGTCTCGAGGCTGGCACAGCTGATCTGCATGTCAACCACAGTAGTTTCCAGTCCAGGGTATTAAGATAAACCACAGACAGAAATAAACTCCAGAGGAGCTGTAGGCTTGAGGTAATGTGTCAGGATTTTGGGCTGTGGTTTGGAGATCAAATGCTACTTGGCTCTCAAATGTTGTGCACATTTTGTCAGTAAATCAGCTTCATCCATCAGTGGTCCCCCAAGCCCAGGTCACACACGTACACGTGTGTGAGAGGTGGGTATTCCTCAGGTATGCTGGTACAGTGGGCACCAAGCATCCAGTGTAGACTAGGCCATGCTCCTTTTGCAGAACTCTGTTTAGGAAGAGGCAAGAACGGTGAACTTCTCCGAGCCAGCTGTGCCAGCATGTTGCCAGGCTGTGCAGCTCCACCTGAACCAGATGTGCAGATGTCAGCTGTGAAGCCAAGCCTTTACTATCACACCTGGCTACCCATTCCAGTCTCTTCCCTCCTCACCACCCCACTGCTGGGGCCAGAGGGACTGCCCGATCCAAATGAACCCGCTGAAAACGTCCCTGTTTTCTCTGTCTCCTTCCAAGAGTAGAGGCCGCATTTGGATGGCAACTGGAAACCCTGTTCATATACAAGTTTTGCATCATGTCAGTCTTGAGTCTTTATTAGCTGCTTTCTCACATAAGCACACAGTGCATCTTCAAAGCTGAATGCAGTTTGGGGAAGGAAAGCTGTTTGCTTTGAGTTTCTGTACCGTGAAGCTTCCCTAGGTACTGCACGGTACACGGTGCACCATCCAGTGTGATGTTAATTGTACGTTCATGTTCACAACCAGAAATGCACTTTTCTGGTTCAGGATGTCCCTGCTCAGAGCCAAGGGGTTGGACTAGATGACCTTTAAAGGTCCCTTCCAACCCGCCCCAGTCTGTGATCCTATGATCCTACGATTCTATGAATCTATGATTCTGTGAGCCTATGAATCTGTGATTCTGCGCTTCTGTGATTCTAGGAAATGCAGTTACTTTTCAAATTATACCATTTCAACAACAGGATTTATATGGTAGAGATTTCTTTGGGATACCTGTATCAGTATTTCCTGCACCATCTACTTTTTAAAAACCACTGTCTCTGCTGCACAGTACAAACCACCACAAGAAATCCTCTTGGCTGTATTCCCATGTTGTATTATTTTACTTAATTTTTTTGTTACATGAATGCTGAGGCACAGTGACCTGAGTTAGACACTTCTTAGATAATTAAACTCAAAGGGAAACTGCTTTTAAAGTACAAAAACTAACAGTGCCGTGGTATTCACTACAGGAACAGGCAAATCTCTGCAGATGAGGATTGGAGAACATGTTACGGATGCTAAAAAAAACCCCCTTGTCATTACTCAGATTAGTGTGCATTGCACAATTCAAATGCTGTTGAGAAAAGAAAGGAGGACTCCCTTGTCCATCACAGTCTGGAACTCACGTTACAGTGGGAGCTGCATCTTGGCACATAGTATATGCATTCATTTTTCTTACCTCTTCAGCAGAGTGTGCATAGGAAGATGTGTAAAATATACCGTCATCAGTATTAGGTGGATATCTTCTGCACATGGTGTACTCTATACCCGAAACAAGGTGTACTCTTGCTCACGTTGTTCATTACTTGTATGGAAAGTCAAGTTCTGGGGTGTATTCTCAGGGTGTACCCTCCTTGCTTCAGTGACATCACACAATTGCCAACGAGAATGGTATTTTTTCTGTATTTCAGTACCTCCTGGGAGGGCTAGCTGTAAACAGTTCCTGACTGACAGGGAATCTTAAGGAATCTGACCTAACTGAATGACAGAGAACATAGAGGCAGTGCATTTTCACACCAATCACCCCATTTTCCCCACCCGCCAGATAGTCCTGAGGTGTTGCAGTAACTCTTGTGTCCTCATCTTGACCTGTTTTCAGGTCTGCAGTCAAAACTTAGCAATGTGTCTGTGAAGGGTCGTGGTTTAGTCTCTGTTTCTCTGGATTCAGAAGTTTTGATGTGACCTGATAAAATGGTCTAGTCTTGCGCTATTTGCTATGCAAACAATATTCTAAAATAAAAACGAGAAGCTGCTACAGTAACATGATTTTTTAATTTTATATTCCTCTATGTATGCAGCACTCTAAAAACCCACTGAGTGACACTGCTTGTGATTATTAAAGATTTCTTAAGAAGAAAACCAAATAAGATAGTATTAAAATATTTACCATCATTCAGGGATTCTTTGAATGATGATTAAGGAACTCTAGATGTTGAGATGTCATTTGCACATACCCTTTACTTCTCATCTGCACTTGCCCATGGTAATGACCTTGTGCTTGAAAAAAAAAATCCAAGGTACATATTTAATGTATTCTTAATTGTCTCCTGATGTAATTCCACAACTGCAAATGAGAGTGTCATTAGCTGAGTCACCAATGCACCTCCCCTATGCTCGATGAGGAAAACTTTGCTAGTACGTATAGAAATGTCAGGAGGAGAGTGGGGCTCCCCTGGGGTCTGCCAGGCAGCTGGTGCCTGTTTCACCACCCCAGTCAGGAGCAGGGCAGTGGGGGACACCAGGGTAGCCCCAGGCACTGGCCACCTCCCTGGGGCGAGGTGATGTGCTGGGACATGGGCACGTGGGTGGCCCTGGCATGTCGTAGCAAACCCCGCTTTGCCGCTGCACTGAACTGGGAAAAACGTGGCCTTCTCATGGCTTGTGGAAACCCATCCTTTGTAGGTCATTCCTTCTCAGGAGCTGCGGTGAAGTTGTTCCTTGCCCGCCACTTTGACATCTGCTGTGACACCCTTATTTCATTCTTTCTGTGGGCTCTGACTCAAGCACATCATGGATCACAAGCCGGTGACTCAGTGGAGTTGTTGGCACTGGCACAAGTCCCTGAGCAGGGCGGCATAGGGCACGTGGTGCTGGGAGGACCTCTCTCCAGAAGCTTTGGGACCAGAGAAGGTGTCAGGCTGCTTTAGTGGGGATATAAAGGAGGCTTCACACGAGCACAGAGCAGGGGACACAATTCTCAAGTTTTGTTGAGAAGTTCGGGTGTTTCAGTGCTATGTACACATCAATGAGCAGATCCTTGCCAGGTCAGAAAAGCGAGTGGGTGGAAGGGCAGAAAATGCAAAGCCCTACTCTGATACTGCCTTGCTGTTTTATCGAGTGACAATTGCTAAACAGAAAAGACCATCCATCGAGGTGGCAATAAAAGAAGCTTTACTTTATTGATCTCTCCCCACGGTGGCAAAACTGGCTATTTGGGTGAGCCTGATGGTCTTTGAGTTCACCACGGAGAGGCTTGTCTGTTGGGTATGAGTGCTGAGATGGGAACTGGTGTCTCTTTGTTCCTGATGAGACCTGATGAGGGGAGCTGCTGGTTCCCGCTGCGAGGCTTGAAGAGGCTTGCTGCATGGGCAAGATGGTGGCAGAGCAACAGCCACTCTCTTGAATTTACTGTAGATGCCAAAAAAGTTTCCAGTGTCGATGAAAACTTATTTTGTAATTCCCCGGTGGACTCTGGGAAGAGACCTTCACATTGCTTTTCACACCAGAGACAGGTGTATGTAGAGAAGGAAGGTCACAGGCAAAACCCAACCTCGCCGCGATCTCAAAATGAAGGTGGTCTTTCGGTTGTCCCCACGGCATCTAGTGTAATTTCGTTTAGACTGTTAATTAAGGTGAGCTTAGTGAAATGTCCTAACGCCCTGACCTGGTGAATTGAACCGGGGATTTCACTACCTGTGTGTAAGAATATTGCCTTTGCTTCCTGCAGCTACAGGCATAAATAGTAACTAGTTAAAGGGCACAGCTTCAGGCTTTGCCTTAAGAAGAAGATGAAAAGATAATTGCTGGATAAGCAAGCGAGCACGAGGGGACTGCGAGAGGGTAGCGGCTCAGCGAACGAGTTTTGAACCAGTAACAATCTCCTTTCAATCAGCCCAGTTTTAAGGCTGTAATCTCCCCTCGGCAGAGAAGGTCTCTGGGTCTCGGTGCTGGGGGGCTCTGGGAACAGAGTCCCCCGTCCTGTGTGGGGCTGTGGGCAGCCAGGGCAGGCCTCCGACCGTGGCTTACAGCTCTGCATAAGCTGATCCGCTTTCATTTTAGCCGGTGTTCTGCCTGCCATTCTTTTTATGAAGTGGTTTTTTTGTTTCGTAAAGACCTATTTATCCCTCCCTTTCCCTGCACCGGTGGAGGTTTATTAGATGGCGTGGCAGCCTGCCATCTTCCTTATTAACCCAGCTTTTTCCCAAATAAACATGTTCCTTGTGTGCGCTGCCTCCTAGTTACGATTTACTTCCCATTAGAAAGCTACAATCTACGATATTAAAAATAATACGCAGACAGATGTTTATCAGAGGTTGAGCAGGGTTTTATTGTACCGACTCTGGCGTTTGTGGTTTATATTTCCTTAATCTCCAGTGACGTGTGCTTCCTCCTGCCCTCCCCAATTTACTGTTTCTCCCTCTTAGTACCCTTACAACAGGTGATGAAGCCCTTTCAAGATGTTTCCTTACAGGCTTTTAGGTGTCGCAATATGAACAGGAGTAGGGTGAGGGATGATGACACACTTAAAGTGGAATCTTTATGAAAGAAATTAGAAATCGGGCCTTTTTTCTAGAGATCTAGATCCACCCGGAGGCAAAGAGATTTTCACCTCCTACGTACGTGACGCCAGCAGGGTATTTGATCACCCTCTGCTGGCTGTGCTGCCGGGGCTCCCACCAGCTCCCTGGATTTCGGGAGGGTGCCTTTCCACTCCGGCGAAGTCCCAGACATCACTCGGGATTTCATTTTGTGCCTTTGAGCTGCGTCCCTGCAGCTCAGCCACAGCGCTTTGAGATCGCTGGCTGCTTATGTAGTTCTTTAGTTTTTATTCGAACGGATGGAAGAGAATTCAGCCCCTGGGTCAGATCATCATCTCCGACCCGTTAAATAAGTAGCTGTGACATGCATCATAACAGTGGCCTAAAACACCATATTTTTTCAATATGACACTTTGTTGTTGTTGGGTTTTTTTTTCCCCCGTGGCTTGTGGTTGGACTTACATTACAAAAACAAACAGCACTTAGCTATAATTAAAAATGCCCTCCAGTAAGCGGGATGACAAAACAATGGGAATGCTGTTCATATGGATGAACTCAAGTGTAAATGAAGTCTGAAAGAATTAAGTTGAATGCAAGGATAAAATTATCTTGTCGGGTAGGCACAGAATGTGTAAAATAAGCCTACCCAAGACAGCACATCTTGTATTTCATCATAAAAAAAAACTTTGATCAGAGAAGTTTTTTGTATCGTGAGGCAAATCCATCTTTTGCTGTTGCAGCTGAAACCTAACCTTCAGTTATCTGTTTGAAATGCAGTCATGTATTAATGAGTATTTGTATTATTAGTACGTACGTTGTATTTGACTTGATAGTGCTGGGTTAATGGTTGGACTTGGTGATCTTAAAGGTCTCTTCTGACCAAAACGATTCTGTGATTCTATGTAGAGAGTTTAAACATAAAGCATCTTATCTTGGACACGTGAGCAATACAGTTATCTATCCTACTTCCATGGAGTTTATAAAAGTAGGAAATGTTCGTAATCTATTCTTACTGTTCCTGTTTGGTTTTTTTCAAGGTAGGCAGGTTCTACCTGGAATTATGTTTGTTAAAACTTCATGTTGAGGAGCCAGTATATCGTCAAGATAAATTCTAAAATGAATGCTGCAGACATAATTACAAACATAGTAAGACATAATTATAAGAAGGGCTGTGGTTTTTTCAGCCTCCAGTAGCTGTCATCTTATTTCAGGTTTAGCTCTAGTCAGAACCTTGCTGACCAACCTGCTGATGTTTTACTAATTGCCACTTGAAAATGAAAAGGAGAACTGCCTGGCTTTGAAACATTATTCATGAAAGAAGGATCGTGCTGGCTTGTTTTCAGAACAACAGCTTTCTTCTCGTCTAGACAGTCCAAGTACAAGACTTTGTATTGAAAAGGGCTCTCTGGTGTGTCATGAGACTCATTGGTCTAGTCTGGACTGGTCTGGATTTCCCTGTCTGAGTGTTTTGAGGTCACTCCTTGTATTTTGGTACAGACCGCTGCAGGTTTATTTACGAACTTTCAGTTTGACAGGACTCTTAATTGCTTTCTACTATCTCTGTCAACCTGACTTTAATCCACTTGGCTTTACAAGGAAGGGTCCTCTTCTGGTTTTAGTAAAAGTATAAACTTTGAATGTATTTACTATGCAAACTACTTTAAGGTACTGAATTTTTGTTTACAGGCTGCAAATACCTGTTGCTAAGTATGTTCCATGTTCAGAAGTAGCTGTATTTTCAGTGAATAACCTGTTTAGTTATTTTGTCCCATTCCTGCAGTACATTTTTCCTTTGAGTATTTCCTTCAGACTTCAACAGGACGCAGTTACGCAGGCTGAGTTTTTCACTGTCATGTCCTCCATTAGATAATTTTGAGATTTAGAAGTGACTTTTGCACATGCAGGGGTTGGGGGCTGGTCCTGGCCAGCAGCTAAGCACCCGCACAGCCGCTCGCTCACCACCTCCCCACAGACCGATGCCCAGCTAAGTCTCCGAGCAATGGGAAGACAAACCCCCTGGGTTTTGTTGCTGAGCGTGATGGTATATGGCATGGGGGATCCCTTTGGTTAGCTGTCCTGGCCATGGCACCTCCCAGCCTCCTGCCCACCTCCTGCCTACTCCCTGACAGTAGCCAAGTGAGAAAAAGAGGAGGGCTCAACGCTGTGCAGGCAAAACACTGGTGTGCTGTCAAAATGGTTTTGGTCACGTATCCAAAACGTCTTCATGGGGACTGTTATGAAGAGTTAACTCCATCCCAACCAGGCCTGGTACAGGATGACTGCTTCCTTTGCAGGAGATCACAAAACAAGTTCCAGTTTAAAATCGATACAGAATTCCTGTGATACTGTGAGCAACCTTCCAGTCAATGTGGGTACATCAACAGGGGATGAGTGGTCTGATGGCTTTTTTTTTTAATGCATCTTGACACTGGCAGTGTTCACGTATCTGAGGGAAGAAGGAAGTAGCCATGAAATTTTACAGGAAAAGTTGACTGGGTCTGTTTTTTGAATCCAGATTTTGATATGGTCTGTTACCCAGGACAAAGAAAACCAACCCTTAAAGCACAAATTCTTTTCTCTGGTTAGTCCTCTTATGGTAATTTTAGTCAAAACCGAGAACTTTAAGGCTTTAATAGAGCTACTGAAAATTCAATGCTTCGTTTGGTCCTTTGTCTGAGTACTATAATCTGGTGGAAAACAGAACCCCAGAGTTCTTAAGTTTAATTGCTTTTGAGTTGACATCTTGCTTGAGGATTGTATATCAGCCATGGGTGAAGTATTGGAAAGCTTTACAGTAGGACTCAATAAAAAGGTGCAGGAAAGAATTAAATACTGTGGCCAAAGTAACATGCCAAATGTTCTAACTTCAAGCAATATGGTGTTTGATATTTGTCTTTTAAATAGAAGCAGTAAGTCCTTTACCGCTCTAATTCCACCCTGTGTTATATTCCTCATTTACAATACCTGGAAAGTTTGAACCCTTTCAAGCTATCTTTTCTAATCTTCCAGGGCAGCTTTCTTCTTTTCTCGTTCCAGTTTCTTACTTTGTGAAGTTGCAAAGCTGAGTCCTGAAGTGTTGTAATTATCAGATTGTTAATATTGAGACTGATCTTTTAAGTCACCTTTCCAAAAGTAACTGTTAATGACCTTCTTAGTTCCTTTGGTTTCAAAGGCTCACTCTGTTTGTTTATGGATTTTTGTTAATACTCTATATTGAAAACAGAAATCCAAAGCCCTTAAATGCCTTTTCTGTTCTTGTAGCAGAGAAGGTCAGGGTGACAAAGGAATAGGGAAAAATATTTTATTTGTAGAGTATTTTTACTGTACAGTTTGAATAGTTCAAGTGCTACAGGGTTGGGCTGAAGAAGCTTAAATTTTGAGGATCTTATTTGGGCAAATAGTCACTGATTTTTAAGTGCAGTTTGACCAAGTGAAATGGAAACATAGATTTTTTTTTTTCTCCCACAGGAAATGCTTGTTTTTCTTGCATAGCATTTTATGGTTTTTATTTATATTCCTAAACATTTTATATGTTACACATGTTGATGCATGTATTTTTACAGCAACAGATTCCTGCTGCTATGTTCACCAAAGTGTTATTAATACTCCTGATGAAAAGTGTTCAGAGTGCCGTCCGCATATCACTTTTACCTAGAAAGTAAATTTGCTAAGAAAAATTATTTTGTTCCCTTCCCCAATTTATTTTTCCTCTCTTTTGCTATCACTGTGCTCGTGTTGCACGTTGGATATATTTGAATAAACATCACATCTCAGTAACTGGTTTAGGGGCTTTATAGAATTGGAGGTCCTGTCATCTCAGTTCAGAGTTAAGGCCAAGCGCTGTTAAGTTTAAAGGAAAATCTCTCGTTGTTACTGTTGGAGTTGAGCAAATGCTGTCTCTTTGCTGGGAAGGACCAGAGATCATCTCTGAAGCAGAATCAGCCAACCCAAACTGCAGCCTTAGGCTTCAGGCAGTGGCTCTACTTTAATAACCTACTTGTGAGTGTCTCTAATTCTGTCTACTTTGCTTCTGCTTGTGAATGACAATTGCAGGAATTTGTCAACGTGCTGGAAGCGTAATCATTAAATCATAATTTGTCTAGATAGACTATGTCCTCTCTTCTGTATGTGTAGGGTATTTAACTTTGGAACAAGCCCAGTGAGAAAGCTTTTTATAATGGCATATATATTTTTGTGAACATTTCTTAATTAGATCTCAAATACTTACTACACAGCTTTGTTTTTTGGAAGTGATGTTTAAATGATCAGTTTAACAGAAGGGCAATGGAATTTTAATTATCAACCGTAGTAGATATCCTTAGTATGTAATGCCTTATTTAAATATGAGGTATTACAGCTTCAGAGAGAAGACAAATCAGTCAGACTGAAACCCTGGCTGACTAAGGTCTGAAAATAAAGAAAATACATCCAAGATGACAAGGCACCGGACTATAATTCCCATAAAAAGCTTCTACTGGTTAGTACATAATGAAGCCTTACCAGTAAAACAAAAGGCCAAGGATGGAGTGGTAACTGCGTAGCTGTCCTTTTGGTGTAAACTTTGAGTGGGAGACATGGTAAATAGTTTCATAGAGTCATGGAGTGGGTTGGGTTGGAAGGGACCATTAAAGCCCATCTATTCCAACCCCCCTGCACTGAGCAGGGACATCTGCAACTAGAGCAGGTTGCTCAGAGCCCCAGCCAACCTCACCTGCAATGGTTCCAGGGATCGGGCTTCTGTCACCTCTCTGGGCAGCCTGGACCAGTTTCTCACTATCCTCATGGTAAAAAATTTCTTCTTTCTGTCTGGTCCAAATCTCCCCTCTTTTAATGTAAAACCATCATCCCTTGTCCTGTCACAAGAGGTCCTGCTAAAAAGTCCCTCCCCATCTTTCTGACAGGCCCCCTGAAGTCCTGAAAGGCCACCAGAAGGTCTCCCTGGAGCCTTCTCTTCTCCAGGCTGAACCCCCCCCCAGCTCTCCCAGCCTGGCCTCCCAGCAGAGGGGTTCCAACCCTCCCAGCATTGCTGGGGCTCCTCTGGCCCTGCTCCAACATGTCCATGTGTCTCATGGGCTGAGTTTTACCTTACCTTTTTTTAAAAACCCCCTTGGGATCAGTCAGGTGAGATACCTCGCACAGTTAGCCAGCCAGCATCCTTTTGCAGAGATTGAGAGAAGTATAGAAGGAACTTGAAATAACAATTTTTTACTACAAGTACTTCATCTCATAAGAATTGTTCTCATGACAGAACCATATTTGGGGGGGGAACCCTTCCTTTCCTTGTAACAAATCAAATGCAAACCATTCAGCATATGTATGCCTATAGTGCTCAGACACTTCATAGAGGTTTTGGAAGTTTACTGACTTTGTAAGGCAAACGGGCATGTGGGAGTTCAATGTGCAGACACCGAATGCTTGATTGTAATTAGTTGTGAGACTGGCAAATTGGCTATGGGAAGGTAGTTAAGGAATAATTGTCTAAGTCTGGACAGGATTGTTCCTGGTTGCAAACTACTGTTGCCTTACAGCTGATGCTGTTAAACATCGTGCAGAGCTTTTTTTTTCATGTCAGACAAGTATTATTTTTGTTCATGGTGCCGTCTTGTCCATAATACAGAAGGTGCCACACAGACCTGTATGAGAGTACAGTCTACATCCAAAGTGAATTGTAATCAGCATGAACGACAAAAAAATACTGTCTTGTTCTTTAAGAAGAAGTTGAATTTCCCCAAATGGCAAATCAAGTTCACTTGTGGGTTGATAGTGATGATCTGGAATGTCTCGCTTATATATTTGTATGTGCAATGCTTACAAATTTGGTTTTAACCTAGAGAAGGGTAGGTTTAGACTGGACACTAGGAAGAAGTTCTTTACTGTGAAGGTGGCAGAGCACTGGAACAGGTTGCCCAGTGAGGTGGGGGAGGCCCCATCCCTGGAAACTTTCCAGGTCAGGTTGGATGAGGCTCTGAGCAACCTGCTCCGGTTGCAGGTGTCCCTGCTCAATGCAGTGGGGTTGGACTAGATGACCGTTAAAAGTCCCTTCCAACCCAAAGCATTCTGCACTTCTATGATAAATAGTATATTATTTATTTTGTGGACAAAGTGCCAAAGACCCATCCGCTGTGATAACATCTATTTGAAAAGGATTGCTGTCAGTCAGTATAGCAATGAAGAAGCTACGCACCGACTCCCTCACACATTTTTGGTTTCTTTTTTGCCTTTCAGAGTGCAAATTCACCTGCGCCAGTGGTAAATGCTTGTATCTTGGTTCATTGATTTGTAACCAACAGAACGACTGTGGGGATAACAGTGATGAAGAGAACTGTCTGCTTGTAACAGAGCATCCACCTCCAGGCATCTTCAGCTGTAAGTACTGGCTCTTTGTGCGCATCCGTGTGCCTTTGTATGTCACATATGTCTGTGCACCTCAGGTGCACAGGTCTGTTCAGAAGCTTGGTCTGCAGGATGGTATTTGAAGGGGGGAGGCAGAGGAAGTAAATACCGGTTTTCTCTGAACCAGCAGTGATTTGTAACATGCTTCCTCTGTGTTGCTAAACCTGGAAAGTTGTAGCTATGCAATGGGAGTTTGTGCTGCGTATATTGAGGTTAGGGATTATATGTGGCTTCTGAGAAAGAAAGTGTAATATATAAATGATTTAATAATTTGTTTTCCACGGTTCTAAAAAACATTTTTTTCTCCGTCACTGTGACAGTGTTTATATGCTGTTAAGACTGTGAAGAAAGTTGTCATCTTTCCAGTCATCATTCCTATTAATCAAATATATTTCATTAGTGCTGAGTTCAGCATCATTTGGTAGGTCACTGGGCTTTTGTACATGGGTATTTAAAATAGCTTTAACTGCATATTCAGAGTGCCAGCCTATCACCAGAATTGTCCTCTTAGTGCTTTGCCCTCGGTGATGTACACTGAAAGCAGACCGTAATTTTGGTGTTGTATGTTCTGCAATAATACATTTTCAAACCACATTTCCGCTTTCTGGAGGGTGGTGGTGGGGGGAGTTTTGCAATAGTGCTGCTGGTCTACAAGTACAATAGAAGTGCCGTTGCTTTACTTACTGCTTTCCAAACGGTTTGGTTCTGCCAATACCAGCATCCCTCAGCACGCTGTTACACCTCTGGTTGTGACTGTGGCTTAGGAATAGCTGTGTTAGTGCTGTTGTTATTAACAGCAGGCATTCCAAGCGGCACGTGTCTGTGATTTTTGTAACAGATGCATGTGCCATTAAGCAGGACAGAGTCACTGGAGTAGATGTGTAATAGTAGATGAAGTCAGGTGTTGGATACACACCTTTCCTCTTCTGCCTTCCAGTTCAGCGTGTGTCCAAATGTCGTACTGCAAATGCTTTCAAGTCTTGAACTTCACAGTACTTTGGTATCTCTGCAGTGATTTCAGAGGTCTTGAAATAATACTGGCCTACGTATGCTTTTATGTATTCTTTTTATTTTTGGGTTGATTTGATTTTTGGAGTAGTACTCTTTCCAAAGCCCCAAGCTTAGCCATAGCCTTTGGTGATGGCTCCAGACCCAAATGTCACATACTTGGCCATGAACTCAGGCTAACCCTTGGCTTTTGAGTTGTAAAAAGTTATGCCATATTATTGGTGCACGCAAAACTTGTAAGCATATCTTTAAAATTCAAATAGAGGAATTTATTTGACTGGGACACTGCACAGAACTCTTAATACAAACTAGGACAACTGTTTGACCAAAAAGGAGCCATGAAAACCACTGTGGTGGCAGATGGAGGGAAGGCTTTGTGACAGGCAGCATTTGGGGCATCACAGGTGGTGACCCTGCATGGCTGCAGTGTGATGGTGGCACCCTGCGAGGTCCCAGCTGGAGCTCTTAGGTCAAATTCCCAGAGCCTCCTTCAGCTTGAGGTCTGATAAGGAAATACTTCTTTGGAATGAGGGTGTCAGAGCCTGGCCCAGGCTGCCCAGAGAGGTTGTGGAGTCTCCTTCTCTGAAGAGATTCCCAACCCGCCTGGACACTGCACCTCTGGGCCCCCAGCTCTGGGTGCCCCTGCTGGATGGAGACAGGGGGGTGCCATCAGGTGATCTCCAGAGCTCCCTTCCAACCCTCACCCTTCTGTGATGTTCTGATTCTGTGATGCTGGGACGCTGGTGGTTTTCCAGTACCTTCCTTCTAAAATACAGTGGCCAGTAGTCCTGCTACTTCAGACCTCCCCAGTGCAGAGTGAAGAGGAAAAAATAGGTGAACTGTCTTATTATGTCCTTCAAGAACTGTATTTGCTGGTTTTGTAACAACATAGCAGATGAGGAGCTTGCAGAGGAAATATTTGGTTTCTTGCCAGGAGCATTCGGAAGGGTTTACCTTTCTGCTTACCTTGTGGCAGAGAGAGCGGCTCAGTATTTGTTGTGTTTGAGGCTGTCGATAGTGATTGTACTTTTTCATCGCAACAGGGACTATGTGCCAAGTGCTGGTAAAGAAAGGGACTTCTGTTTTAAATAAAATACCAAACCCCAGTGAAATAGGGTCCTAATGGTGAAACAAACTGAAACAAGGTCAAAGCCAGATGGAAAAATAATACAACCATAACCAGTATTTAAAAGAATCAAGGATTAGTGATATTTATCACGTTCTGGGTATTAAACAGGCTGCTACGTGGTAGAAATCGGTGCCAATTGGTAAGAGGAAAGAGCATTATCACAGACATGGCAGTTGGTTGTGCTGGCTTCTTCCAGCCTTAAAAACATGTTTCTGGAATACTTGTTGAAGTGACATCCCCAGGCCTTAGAGGGATGACATGTTGAATTAAGAAGCTTGTGCATGCTTTTGCTGAATGATTTTAATGGGGATCCCTACCAGAGCACACCAGAGTATACGCGCTTGAAAAGTCCCAGCTGACAAGGCTGCCTTCCAACACAGAAGTCCATACATTCAATGGGCTCTAATTAGTGAGAGACAGTAACGAGGAAAATGTTTGTTTAAAAAAAAAAAAGAAAAAGACTTGAGGAATTCTAAAGCAAGAATTTCTTTCTGGTCAGTGTTACATGTCATCTCTGTTCTTGCATCTTCTTGCTTGTGCACAGTTCTTGAATGGGGAGGAAACCGTTGAAAGGAGTCGGGTGGTGGGGGGAGGGTGTCTACGGCTGAGCAGGGTGGCCCCTTGGGGACTGCCCCTCTTTCTACCTAGAGCCTGGTGGCACTTCGCTGGTGCACCTTCCCCACTGCTGTTTCTTCAAAGAATCCCTTTCTCATGCTGTATTCAAACCTTCTATCCTCCCGTGGCGGAAACAATATTTATCTCATTTTGCAGTAATATGCAGACTGCCCCCAAATGCTGTCTAAATAAAGAAATTGTCATATGGAAGTTCTGCTTTAGTTTATTTAGGCGGTGTGTGCCGTCTTAGCGGTAGCCCATATTTCCCGGCTGCTGAAGCATTTCTCATTTGTGTTCTTGCCAGCAGCCAAATCCAGAATGTCTCGTTGGAGTTTATTGTTTAGTTTAAAGTTGGATGAGCAGTGGTATAGAAAGATATTTTTTGTGGGTGACCTGCTCCCTGGATCTCGTGATTATAGCAGACGCTATCTCCTTGGGTTAGAGGAGTTTAATTCTCCCAGACCTGGTGTTCCTCTCTCCTTGCTGTGCTCATCTGGATCCAGTGTGAAGGCTGTTAATCCAGTCTTTTAAAAGTTGCTACTTGATTCGGTAAGACATCTCACGTGTGCCAAGTTCAATAAAATGGTGATTTCTGCAGCCCTTTGGTTTGGTTTTATTATTTCTCCTCTGCTGCTTTAGTTGGTACAGCACAGAAAAAATGCAGGTGAAAATCTGCACCAGCTCCAAGGTGTTGTAGAGTCTCCCTTTAGACAACCCCAGTCTTGCAGTCCAGCAGGTTGGTCACAGTACATGCCAAGGTGTTGAAGCTGGACAGGTTAAGGTAACAGCTTGCTTGGCTGACTCTGGGATTTTTAAGACAGGTCTGGTGATGCGTGTTGAAGTTATCTCTCCTCCTCAGCGGGGACGCTCCAGTGTTACTACACGTTTCCTCACAGGTAGCTTTGAGCAAAGTAGCCCACGTCAACTTTTGCTAGGTCTCCTTACTGCTTCTACTGTCACCAGCTATCAAGACTTACTGATGGAGAGAATGGAGATGGCTGTTCTTTTACTACTGCTTGGAGGTGGGTGGTGTGTTCCGCACCGCAAAGCCACGATAGGAGAGTAGAATTTCCAACATTGCAGCCTTGGCCTTGGCGGCAGCTTGCAGCTCCACGTGACCTGCAAAATTTGGACTCGGAGGAATTGAAACAATGCGGCTGCTTCTAGCAGGACACAGTTCATTTGTTCGAGCATTTCCCTTTGTTTCGCAACAAATGATCAGCCTGCCTTGTCCATCCTGCTAAAAGTAAATTAGATTTGGAAATGGGGAGCGTAGTCTGCTGTCTGTTTGCGGGCTGCAGGATCCCAGTCGTGTCTAATTGACGAGGGTTGCAGCGGTGGAGATGTTAGTGCTTTAATTGTTTGGTGGAAAACAGCACAGGTAGTTTATCTCTGCTGTGATCTGTGTGCGTTCGCAGGCATATGAAACACAGGTATTGACAGGCATGAGAATTGGAAGAAGAATAAAATAAGGGAGAACAAATCCTTCTTGTCATTTGAAAAATTATGTCTACATCAAATTTCAAGTTGTCAGCGTTGATGGAGGTGATGTGTCATGGCTGTTTTGGCATAGAAGAGTTTGCTGTAGGAGTTCATTTTCCCCTGCAAGGTAAAAAAAGAAAAACCCAAACAAATCAAATCTATAGCTCTCCCTTTCACCACCCCCACCTACTTCTGTCAGCTCTGAGCCTTGTAGGGATCTGCAGGGGGTTGGAGAATGATTCTGTTTTAAAAACAAAAAGCTCAATCAAAGGAAAATATTTTGTTTAAAGAGACCTTTGGCATCCCCCTCTGACTGTGACACCGCATTTGCGCAGATAAAAACAACCGCTTCCATTTACATTTTGATTGTGCTTTCTGCTTTCATGTGTGCCGGGCTGTCCCACTTCAGGTGAAATTTATCCATTTCTTTAAATATTTAGCAGTCTAGCGTTGATGTTAATGAAAGTCTGGCACTGCTATTTTGAGCATTGCAACAATGATAGTAATTTTCAGTGTCAGATTACTGCTTCTCGGAGGGAAAGGGAGATGGGAGGAGGGAAGAGCGGAAAAAAAAAAAAGGGGAAAAAAAAAAAAAAGAAAAAAATTGTTTCGGGTCTAATAGAGTTTGTCATCAGCCTGGCTGTGCCAGACAGATGGATCATGAATACTGTCTAGACGCTCTCTGCCTGAGTGGAGCTGTGGTCTCTAAGGACAAGCAATGAGACGCCGGCTTAAGTGACTGGGGAAAGTCAGGACGTGCTCCCCTCTAATCAGATAGCGATGCGGGCTGATCCTGCCCCGAGCCGCTCAATACCCATCTCAGCCCAAACTTGGCTATTACGGGGCTTTAGGGGGGGAAAGGAGAGCGATGATGTTACGACGCTATTGATTTCAGCTGCATCTGCCCAGGGACTGCCGGGTGATTTAGCTGGAGTATAGATCTCGGGAGGGGGTGGATGGGGAGAGCCATCATCTGGCCGTAAAGCACATGCATAAAACTGCACGGTCACCTGTATTTATTGATGGGTTTAGTCACAGTAGATGCTCAAAAACGCTTATTTCCTTGCTTGCTTTTTCATTATTTGGCCCACTTGTTCAGAAGGATTCATCTCTTATCCCTCCCTGGGGCTCTGAATGTCCCCGGCTGTTAAGATGAGGTTACATGAGGCTGCCCACGGTTTGGGAAGGAGAAGCTGTGTTATCCAGGTGAGACCCGTAGCCTGGGGCAGATCTTGCGCTATTTAGTGATCTCTCATGCTGTTCCTTGTCCTTCCTCTGTCACAAAGCACAATTCGTGATAAAGAAATAAAAACTCCTGATGTAGACAGAGCAATAAATGTTTTTTGACTGGTGGGGTGATAACAAAAACTTAATTTGATACTAGCGCTTTGATACTAATTTGATACACTAACTTATTTAAAAAGCAAGAGGTTCTTTGGGGTTTGTATTGCAGAATAAGCCATAGCCTCCTGGATTTGAGTTCTCTTACTACATAGCTATTTTTATTTACAAAATCCAGTTGGTTTTCAGCCTATAGCGCAGCCTTGTTTCTTAAAGTGCTATATGCAGGTTCTGTGCTTTGTATTGAAATCATTTTGTCTTTGCATATTTTTGGAAGCCTGTTGTGGAACGTTGGCAATTAATATCAGCTTGAAAAATTTAAAAACAAAAGCACAACCTTGTGTTTTCCTTTAGCATTTTGTATGTACTTTTAAAAATCCTGTATTTCCTGGTGCCGAATAAATAAAGAAGAATGCTGGTCCCAGGGGTTCTGTAACAAAACTGCTCTGGAATTCTGTAATGCTCGAGTTTACCCATTCTTCATCCAGAGCCTTACAGTATTAGCAACTCAGACAAGCCAGACATGCACGGATGTGGCCAGTAACAACCATGAAATACACTGGTACAATGTCAGGTATTTGCATCTGCTTACAAACAGGGCTGAACTCGGCTTCTGTAAGGAATTTCCTTTTTCCAAAGTTTCCAGCTGAACATAGATCATATTTTTACAGTTAATGGGAAAAGAAACAAAAGCTCGCGGCACCCCGCGGATGAAAATGGGGGAATTTCAGTGGCTCTGAAGTGCTGTATTATTCATTTGCAAAGTCTGTTAAGTCAGGTGAATCGCTGTTAACCAAGATCTAGGACTGCCATTAGTTAGACCTGTTTGTTTTTGTTCTTCATACACATTTCATTCACCACTCCTTCAGTTCCTGTTAGCTCTTAGGGAACTTCATCCAGTACCAAACATTACAGTTTAGTACCATTATGCCTTGTAATGCTTTTCCTTTCGCTTTCTTCTGTTTCCCTTTTCTTTTGCATTCTTACAGATGCAAAAGAGAATTTTCAGTTGTCGAAGTGTCCAGTGTATTAAAATCTTAATTCAAGGACAGATTTTTATGTATCTGAGAGAGTGCCTGAGCTTCAGGCTGGAGGCCTCAGAGCAGTAGTGCCAGGCATGATTTGACTTTCCATCTTACACGTATGCTTGGCTCTGCAAGAGATGGGAGCTCCTTCTGCACCACTGAGAGGCAGGGAAATGGCCTCCCACAGACTCCAAGGGCACCCTTTTCTCCACCAGAAAATGCACAGCAGCAAAAATCTTTCATCAATGCAGGCTTAAAACTGAAGTACAAAAACCACAGCCCTTTGTCATACCACAGGCACAATTCTCCCCCTGGAGAGAGGAAGAGAATGAACTATTGAGACAATAATTTTCAGACATTTATTTCACGTACAACTAGTAGGTCCTCAAACATGACATCAGAAATCATACAGAGGGGAGCTGAGCAACTTTTGTTCCTTTTATTTTCAGTCCACATTAGTTAAGTGTTGTTCACTGCTGCCCTTCCTCTCTCCGTTACCATTTGCAGGGGTCAGACTGTACTGGGCACTGGGAGCTGCCTGGCTCTCTGTCAGTTTTAGATGCAGTTCCGAAACCCTCCTTGTGTGAATTTTAAAGCCACTTCTCTCCCTGTCATTCATTCAGTTCACATTGGCTATGGCTGGCGAATGCTCCCTAGGAGCAGTGCAGTTGTGCTGTGTTTGCACTTGGCTGATACAAGCTCAGAGGAACGGTCACAAATTATTTCTTCGGTACAGCAGTGGAAGCTGTTCAGGTGCTGAGGTAGCATGAAGATGACTTATATTTTCATATGGTTTAAAGTGTTTCCAAGAAGATGCTTTGAGGCAACTTTTTTTTTTTTTTTTTTTTTTTAATAAAATACAATAATAAAGAGCCTCACGAAAAAGGGAGATGGAGTCAAACAAGATGAGCTTCCTTCTCTAGGAATGCTGCAGACTGATGTTGGATTGCTTTGTGTTCTGCATATGCGTATCTGACCCTTTCATCTCCAGAAACTGTTCATCTCCCTGATGAAATGAACCACCTTTTTCTTACGTAGGCTCATCTTCTTCTATTTCAAAGTAACAGCTGAGATAAAGATGAATTGGGAGTTTGCTTGGTTGTTCTGGTATAAATAAATGCATGCTGGAAATTTTCTGTCTGAAGTTTAGATGTAGCTTAACATATAGCATCAGAGAATCACCAGATTGTTTAGGTTGGAAAAGACCTTTAAGATCATCGAGTCCAACCATTAACCCAGCACTGCCAGGGCACCACTAGCCCATGGCCCTCAGCACCACAGCTCCATGGCTTTGAAACCCTTCCAGGGATGGGGACTCCACCGCTGCCCTGGGCAGCCTGGGCCAGCCCTGGACAGCCCTTTGGAAGGAGTTTATCTAAATGTCCAACCTAAACCTCCCCTCTTGTCCTATCGTGTTTGTACTCTAAGAAATCCATGCTTTTCAGTTATCTCTGTGGTCTGTGTTGTGTGTCAAATGATGGTTTTTGATAACATGAAGTGTTGAAGCAAAGCACATTGCTTTGGCCATTAGTGTGCAGCTATTTTTCTCAGACTGGGAAGTCTGAGAATCCCTATTTTCTCCAAGGTTTTGCAGATATTTGAAACTGGTGTAAGCCAGTGTTGCTTCTTGTAGTGGCTCCCTCATTTGTCCCTGTGCAAATGCTTGTGCAGCCACATAGGAATTGCATTGGAGACTGGTCTGGTTCTGCTGAACTCTGAGAAACTTCCCCTTTGTTTTTTTTTTTTTTTTCTTCCTGTGTTATGTCTTTGATTCTGTTCTCAGCTCAGCTGTGGCTCCATTCAGTGGTGGTTTATCCTTGACTGGTTTAATGTTTCCATGAAATGGTAGTGTTATTAAATGCCTTAGTCCTTGCCTCACTGAGTCATATGCTTAAAGACCTTTCCCTGAATACAGGAGAGTGTGGGAATTAAGAATTGTTGCTGTTGCCCTTCTCCTTCATTCTGAAAACCTCATCATTTGTCACTTTTTGTTGCCAAGAAATGAAACAGAAGAATGAAGCACCAGAAGGGGTCTCCCATGACCATTCATGGGCTTGGGTTCATTTGGAATGAACCCACGCTAGTAGAATGTAATGTAACATTTCAATAACAAAGTCCAGTTTGGCTTAAGACGCGGGGCTTTGTTGGAATCATGTTAGCTAGTTAAATGAGTTCATAGGAACAGCTGTCCTGGGTCAGATCAAAGGCCCAGCTACCCCAGTACTGAATCTGGCACAGGCCAGTTGCAGATGCAAACTGAAAGAGTATAAGCAAGTCAGATAAACAGTTGTGCTTTTCCCAGTAGACCTGGTTCCTTGGGGGAATGCAGCACTGCTCTACGTGAGGAGCACAGGATTTTTGTCCTCCTGGGAGAATTCAGTGTTTAGAAAAGGCAGGAGCTGAGGTAAAGAGAAAATGTCTCATTTCTTAAGTGTAAGAATGAGAGAAGATCCATCAACCCTTTGCTAACCAGTAGATGTGTGGACACATTGGTTTCTTCTATATTCAGCACATATTTTTCATGTTAAGGCATTTTGACTGCGGGACGCAAGCTTGAAAGTGCTGAATTCATGTGAACCTGAAATACTGTTTGCTTGGATCTTTTCACTTACTTGGTGAAGAACAGATATTTTTAATTTCTCTAAGCTAACCTTTTTTTCTGAGTGGTGTTGAGGGTTTCTTTGGTCAGGATTTGAGGACTGGGTGACCGCTTTGTACTTGAGAGCGAACCAGGTTCATCTTGCGATGAAAGTAGGACTACGTTTGGCTTGGATGTTGAAAGAAACAAACGCACGCACAAAGCCGACTGCTTGTGGAGGACACAGTTGTCACCTGTGGCTGTGTAGCACACAGCAGGATTACGTGTAGGCCTATTAGAGCAGGCTTGGACTCATTTTAACATCTTTGCTGGTGACATGACGGTGGGATAGAGGGCACCCTTAGCCACTTTGTGGATAACACCGAGCTGTGTGGTGTGGTTGACACACTGGAGGGAAGGGGTGTTATCAAGAGTGACCTCGACGGGCTTGAGAATTGGGCCCATGCAACTTCATGAAGTTCAAGGAGGCCAAGTGCAGGGTCCTGCACCTGGGTCAGGGCAATCCCAAGCACAAATACAGGCTGGGTGGGGTGGGAATTGAGAGCAGTCCTGAGGAGAAAGACTTAGGGGTGCTGATTGACAAAAAACTCAACATGAGCCAACAAGTGCAAGTGCAGTCCAGAAAGCCCCAACTGGATCTTGCATCAAAAGCAGCATGGCCAGCAGGTCAGGGGAGGTGATTTTGCCAGTGTGCTTCACTCTGATGAGACCCTTTATGAAGCACTGCATCCATCTAGGTGATCCTGCTCAGCCAGGGGGGATTGGACCAGATGGTCTTTCAAGGCCCTTTCTAATCCCTAACATTCTGTGATTCTGTGATCTCTGGAGCCCCCAGCACAAGAAAGACATGGACCTGTTGAAGCAGGTCCAAAGGAGGATCATGAAGATGATCCAAGGACTAGAACCCCTCTGGTTGAGGACTGATAGAGTTGGGGTTGTTCAGCCTGGAGTAGAGAGGCTCTGGGGAGACCTTATTGTGGCTTTCCAGTATCTGAAGGAGGCCTACAAGAAAGCTGGGGACAAACTATTTACAAGAGCTTGTAGTGATAGGACAAGGGGTAATGGCTTCAATCCGGAAGAGGGGAGATTTAGATGAGAAATGAGGACGAAGTTCTTCACTGTGAGGGTGGTGAGACCCTGGAACAGGTTGCTCTGGGAAGCTGTGGATGCTCCATCACTGGATGTGTTTGAGACCAGGTTGGATGGGGCTTTGAGCACCATGGTCTAGTGGGAGGTGTCCCAGCCCATGGCAGGGGGGTGGAGCTAGGTGACCTTTAAGGTGCCTTCCAACCCAAACCAACCTACGATTTTATAAATTCCATTATATTGACATGTGTGTTGTGTGCAAAGATAAGGCCTGATTCCAGACTGGTAGGCATTCAGAAGTAAATGTAGAAAGGTCTCTACTTGAGCTGCTAGGAAAGCATCAGTTGGGATTTCTATCTTTTCTTAAAAATACCCATTTTTTTTTTAGGTTTAGGGTTAAAGTCAAGGCTAAAATGATGTTTTCACGTTCTGTTTAGACCATAAATGAGATGGTTGACCAACTGTTTATACTGAGTAGCTAAAGTAAGAAAGATCTGGAGAGCCAGTCATTAAACAAATTGCGTTTTTGTGTGTATTAGATGACTTAACAATACAGTCTTAAGAGGCTTGAGAGAGAGGTATGTAACCCAGCGTTAGGCCAGCCATAGATGATAAGATCACAGCTCTACTCTCCTTCCCAGCAGCGTTACTATACTGGTAACTTCCTCTCCTTCCTCAGCTGTGCCCTGTGACAGGACAAGAGGTAATGGTCACAAGCTGAAACACAGGAAATTCCACCTCAACATGAGGAGAAACTTCTTCACTGTGAGGGTGACAGAGCCTGGAACAGGCTGCCCAGAGAGGTTGTG
>JAAGNO010015280.1:0-18590 GCA_033439905.1 Ceryle rudis
CATAGACAGGTGATTTGTATGACCAACCCTGGAGAAAGTACTGTGGTAATAATACACATAAGGTTTCCAGATCATTAACACACTTGTTTCTCTCCCAGATGTGTCAATGTGGACCTTCCCTGTTGCTTCTATATCTATTATCAGGCCTGCATTTTACATGTCTATCACTGGACCCCAAATGAAATCTACTTTTATGCAAGTTGGTAACAAGGAATAAACTCCTTATTTTGTGTGGATAGCAAATTCATTAGTCACTCTAATCAAGTTACTCTTCCAGTCCCATTTCCACAACTGTGCTTTTATTTTCAGATTCAAGGTTCCTGTTTTATAGATAACCTTGGTTTTAAACCTGGGGACCAAGTATGTCCTATCCACTATCTCATGTCTCAGACTGATTCAAGACCCTTGCCAAGGTTTCCTGAGCTTATTTTCCTCCTAGAAATGTGAAATAAATTTGGTATGTACTTTAAGACTCCTCATGAAGCTTCATACTGGAAGAGTTTTTCCAATATGTCCATTGTTTTCCTCACAATTTTTTTGTTGTCGTGAAGTAACCTTGTTCAATTCTAAATTGGTAGGTATTCTGTAAGAATGGAACTCGTTTAATGCACTTGTCTATCCACTGGAACTTTGCATACAGCCCTAACAGAAGTCCTGAGTTCATGGACAAATCTGAGATGTGTCAGGGTATGTTTAGTACTGCTCATTCTCTGCTGTTCAGTAAGCTACTGAAGGGCATTGAGTATATTTAGTCTTACTGTCTCTCAGTCTGGTCTACAAAGCCAGACAGCTAAAATGACTGAATGCAGCCTGGACAGTCATGTTGTGGGATATGAACAAATTTAACGGAACACAAAACTCATAAACCTGTTGAGATATTTTTCAGGATTTATTCTTTAACTTCTGCAGAACTCATTTCAGAATCCAGATCAGAGGAATGATTAGCAGAGATTTCTGGTCTTAGCGCAGCTTCTTGTTTGCTGAATGGGAAAACTTCAAGTAATAAGTTAATTCATGATTACTGCAAGAATTTGTTACCAGGTTTCTTTTAGGTAAAGATGACTGCACATGCATAACATTACTCCCTACTACTGCAGTCCACTGGAATACACTACTAAGGAAATAGTCAACTTCTTTTAGGTAGGTGCTCTTCCTGTGACCTCTGAAACATTTTATATGCTTCAGCTGTGCTTCATGCAATAGCAATTATCTTTCAGCTCCATACTGAAACCTAAAATACCCAACAGTTTTTAACTCATTACATAGCTTCAGCTTTCTTGGAATATGTGCCTAACTTAATGTCTCAGTTATGACATTACTTCAAAATCTGAAGTAATCTCATTTTGATTGGAAAGCTTACCCCTTTGAAAGGATTTTTGAATTATATGAGTTAACTTCTGGACAGAACCACAGACTTGAAACCTGTCAGCACTTTTTGATTTATTTCAGGATTGAAAAGCCCCCTTCTCCCATTACAAATGTTCTGAGTATTAAGACTGTACCTGTGTGTATATGTAGTTCACTTAGGCCACTATTCCTTGGGTGGTCCAGAAACTCTATCTAGTCACCAGCACAGAACAGATAATAGTCTGGTCAAAGACAATACACCAGCCTAAAATTAGGTGACTAATTGAACTCTGCACTACCTTCACAGATGTGTGATTGACTGATACAGGAGCTCTCTAGGCAGGAACTTTGGACACACCTAAAGATTACTCAGGTAGATCCTTCTGCATTAGTCCAATACTTGTGCTTTAGTGTGTTGATAATGTTGCTGTTTAGTGTGGTTGCAGTGTCACAGAGATTCCCAGGCAACTTCTGCATAGGTAGGTTATTTTATAAACAGTCAATAGAAACTGTTCCTGAACATGACAGTGTTTTGTATGTATTTAGGATATTTAGGAGATGTTTTTATGTAGTTTAGATAATAGATAGGAATGAATTATGCATGACCTGGAGTGAACACGTAGGGCCATGGCTAGCTGGATTATGAGAACTAAGCAGAACAGTAATTTGGAGAAACTCACTTGATCATGCTGAAGACATCACTGCAAAGATTCTTGCAACTGAGACTCTTTTTGACACCAAAAAATGCCCAACCGTTTTTTGGGGTTTTTTTGAGACGTGTAATTAATTCCCTGTTCAAACATAACATTTTGCTAGGAGCTTTTCTGTAATGGGATCAGATCCCTACTAATCTTCAGGTGTCTGCAAGTGTCAGGGAAGTTGTCTGGTTCTGACACCCTCGATTTCTTTTGCCAGAAGAAATTCTTATCGCACCGATGTTGTGCTTAATAAAGTAAATTACTTATTTTGGAATAAAAAAAAACCACAGAACTTCTGAGTGTTCAGTTTCAGCATAGCAGCCCATCGCAGGACTTAATCACATAAGAACAGCACTTTAGATGGCCATAGGCCAAGTCTTGTGGAGAAATTTATTTGCCTAAACTTTTGAATTCAGTTCCACTTGCCTATACCTATTATGAGTTTCCATGTCATGTCATTTTTTTGTAGCAATGGATAAGAATATTTTAAAGTGACTTCATCTGGTATTCTAGAGTCTACAAGTAACCCATTGCTACCATCCCTTTGCTTAAGCAAAAATACACAGGTCAAAGACCCGACTGTGGTCTCCAGAATGTCTTCTTGATACATTTAATGACCCTTATGGGAAATATACAACCATGGCATTAATAATGCTCAACAAACAGATTTTTCCAAGAAATGTATCATTTCAGCAGAATAATGAAATAATTCCACAGTAAAGCAGAACAACATTCATGAAACAGAATTTATGCAAAGATAAGAAATGGTCATATGTCTTGCTGCGTAATTTCAGAGCGCAAAGACATCTCTGGAAACTAGTGTATGTTACAGGACATTGTACCACATCCTTTAGTACTATCTCTGTAAAATACTAAAAATGCAAAATCTGGAAAATCACAAGCACCCTGTTCTGTTCTCTAGCCTGTTTACATGAATCCATTCTCCATAGTCTGCACAATATTACTTCCATGATCATTATATGGCTTTTAAAACCATACGATTTATAGTACTGTAGAATATTTTCCTAGGAAAATTATTTTTAAGTGTACTGAGAATTATGTGAACTGGACAAGCCAACAAGTAATGTACCTGAATTTTCTTCAGGTTTTGGAAAATTGGCAGTGTTCAGCACCCCATTTCAGTTTCAGTTACAGAAAAAAGTCTCTACGGTATATTTTAGTGTAAAAATAAGCATATCTGTTGAAGTGAAAGTTTTCTAAAAAGTACTGTAAAATAAGTTGAAAGGTCTCAGAATTAATACAAAGAAAAAAATCTGCATCTCATCTTTCTGTTATTCCTACACACACTATGGAGTAAAGAATACTCTACAGAAATGAGAGTTCAGAGAGGAAAAAAACCAAACCCAAAAACAAACACAAAAGACATTTTGTATGGAAACTGACTTTAAGAGATGGAGACCCTCTATTTTGATTCTGGAAGAAATGAGAAGCTACAAACTTCCAGAAATGTGGTACAGAATAGTGATGTCTGCAGTACGTTTGGAGAGCTTTGGCTTTAACAATGCATTTCCATTACTTGATAAGTTCACCAGAAGACAGGTCTAATGCAGTCCTGATATAATTCAGTTGAAGTACATGTAATAGTCCGTTTGTACTTTTCTCTGCCCCTTTCTCACTTTGTCCACATTTCCCTTTCTCTGTCCCCTCTGTTCACCCAGCCTCAGTTACCGCTCTAGATAAACTCTGCACAGCATTCGCAGTACTGCAAGAGCTGTGCTTTGCCACCCCTTCCCAAATCTGATTCTCCTTGCCCTTTCAGATCCAGTCTTCTCTTAGTGTGACCTATTTCCAGATCAGAATTTTATAATATTCCACTATTAAACCATTCTGCCAGGTCCGAGAAAGTTTAAGGTTTTAAAAAGGCAAGGCATTTCAAGGTCTCAGATAAACATGCACAGTTTTAGCTAGCAGGCCAGAAAGGGATTCTGCTAACAGCTGTGGTCTTTTTTATGGTTAGGTTTAGCAGTGTTATCATCAAGGCCCGGGCTGCAGAAAAGGAGGCTGGTGATCAAAACAAGCCTGTGTCTAAAGAGAGTGTGGTTATGTCTGCTCTAGTAGCTGTCAAAACACAGCATGAACCTCTAAGTTCTCTGAATGAATTACAGGGTAGAATGAATGAGATCTAAAGACTCTCATAATTAAATGGACATGAGGCCCTGCTATCTCAGACTAAAGTGCAATGGTTTTCTAATGGCATAAGTTTTTATAAACTACAAATTTTGATCTATTGAAAATCTGTTATAACACCTGTCCTTCTGGTCTGTCTTCTGCTACAGCAGACATGTCAAATTCCTTTGGTGCTTCCTCATATTATAATGTCTTCCATCTGCTGATTGATGGACCCATTCCTGCCATACTGCTGAATGTGTGCACACTGTGCCAAATTAATTTCCCTGTTGTGATTTAACCCCAGCCAGCAACTAAGCACCACACATCTGCCTGCTCCCTCCCCGCCAGTGGGATGGAGGAGAGAATCAGAAGGGTAAAAGTGACAAAACTTGTGGGTTGAGATAAAGACATTTAGCATGTAAATCCAAAGCTGCACATGCAAGCAAAGCAAAACAAGGAATTCATTCACTACTTCCCATCAGCAGGCAGGTGGCCAGACACCTCCAGGAAAGAAGGGTCCCATCATTCATAATGGTTACTTAGGAAGACAACCACCACCACTCAAAACATCCCCCCTTCCTATTTCTTATCCCAGCTTTATATGCTGAGCATGACATCAGAGTGTATGGAATATCCCTTTGGTCAGCTGGGGTCAGAACTGAGTAGAAAGAAATTCAGGAAAATCACATTTCCTTTGGGAAAAATTAGTGCCATTTAGCTCACTTTGTAGTAATTCCTTTGATTTTAATTATTTAAAAATTTTGCATTTAAGAGCAACAGAATTATATTTGTTCAGTTCAGCTGCTTCGTTTCATCCCTTTTTAAAATGAACTTTTATCAATGCCCTTCATGGTGATACAGCACTTAGTAGCTTTATTTAGAGCCCTTGCTACAATTCCACAATTTCCTGAACCAGTTTTACCAGTATTCTATGATGGAAGTGACAAAGTAAGCATTGGCTTCTCCTTGATGTAGTAGTTAATATTTCTGTAGATTCCTTTTCATTTTAAATGTAACAGTCCACATGGAAATAAACACTCAGGCGTGACATTGTTTGTGCGGTTGGTTGAGTCAATAAGAGCGTAAAGTCAATGTATGTACTATAATTAAATTTGGAGTTGGACAGGGATGTCTTATTTTTAGTTGGAAAAAATAGGAGAGAAATATTTTTTTTTAATGTTGTCTCCGAACTACAACATAAATAAATATAAATCAAAATTCACAGAGTGATAGCAGAGCTTAATTAGAAATTAAAGTCAGTACTGTAAGTGGAAAAATAGGTCCATTGAGTAACAAACCAAGGTTTCATGTGGAGTTGATAAGCTTTGTGTCCATAAATATTTTTGTCTGAAAAAAGGCAAGGGTCTCAAGTAAATTATCTACCATTCATCTTTCCCTTGGCAAAGTCTGGATAATTTCATCAGAAGGCATGTTTTAAGACACACTAAAAAAGCTAGAGCAACAATATATGTGTTAAATTGATTAGAAGGAGACATTATTGTATAATGTCCATTTAATTTACTAAATACACAGATCAACACCATTTTATTGTAATAAAAAAGAGTAAATCAAATAAGAGGAACAGTTGATTTTATATTTGAGCATGTTTATTTTCTATCCTGCACAAAAGTCTTGAAATATCTATGGCATATTTGCCTAAGGAAAGAAATCATTGTTTGCCAATAAAAGGTAGGAATTATTTTCAGGATTTGTTGTGAGAAAACTGTTTGACCTTAGGCTGTTGGAAAACTGAACTTCTGTGTAAGCATAAAATGATTGTTGTATTTTTTATCTGGAAAAAATGTGAAATGAAACAATCTACACTACTCTATTAAACACTTTGTAACATATGGACACTCTCCAAGAGACACAGCAAACATTCTAGTGTACTTTCCAAGCTTTGACTCAGAAATTTAGACATGGACTCATTTCTGGCAGGAATACAATGCTTTACACAAGGGGAAAAAAGAAAGGCCATATTTGGGGGAAGGGGGAGATTTAAGGAGATTATTTCTGAAAAGCAAAATAAGTACTAAGGATATGCTCGGTGGATGTGTATATCTTTCTGCTTAACTAAGCAAGATCCCACCTTTGTTATGAATAGAATTATACAGAAATGTGCCTATATAACTTGAAATGGAACAATTTGTCTTTTATGTTATGTCTTGGGGGTGGGGGAGTGGGGAGAGGTCTGGGGGTGGAAATAGCATGTATATACTTCCATTTCCTTTCCTCTTTTTCAGATGCATATTTGTTGAGTGATCCTATTTTTTCCTGAGAAAGTGAAAAAAAGATATTCTCATGGAGAGAAGACAACAGTGAGGTTTCATTCTCTGCATGACTAACAGTTTTCAACCTGCAGCAATTAGCACTCCAGAGAGACCATTTCCTGGATCGGGTTAGTTTTGCAGAAAGAAAAAACATAGCATCAAAGGAAAGTAATTTCAAGAAGGAGAAGAAGCAAACATTACAAGAAAAGCATTTGATGAAAAGGAAATATTGGATATAGTATCCCAGAACAATGAAGAACACAATGGTGAAATCCTTGACAAGATCAAGGACTTTTCAACAGCATCTTTATGGTGCAGTATGGCAGCAAATAAACATAGTAACTTGGCTACTCCTTCAGAGTCTGAAGATAATTTGGTCATAACAAGTTTGGGGTATTTTGCACCCTGTCCAATTGCTTTGAATCCTGTCCCTCATTGTCATCAAAAACTCTCACACAGAGAACAAAACTTGACTATTTTCCCCTCTCCATGAGAATGTTTTCCTCATTTTCTCAAGACGAAACAGGATGACTCAAAATGCTGTGGCAAATCAGCAAGTTTATCCTGCTTTTGTTCCAAATAGATCTTGCTAAATGTTATCAAGGAAGCAAATCACATAGGTTAGGCGATTCACTGTTTCAGGTATCAGTAAAAGTGATTTTCTCCACTCTGCCACTCTAGCTCCACTTCAGCTGTGTGACTTGTAGGTCCAGAATCAGAAGACGCCCCTCATCTCTTTGTTTTGCAATGATGGTAACATGGAAAAAATCAGAATGAAATTCCTGAAGTGCAGTGTAGACAGAGTCTGGGCACATGAATTTGGGATGCCAGTTCAAAAATCCCTGCCCAGCTGGCAGGCACATGAGATTCTTCTGGCTCTGGGTGTTGGAAGCTGCTTCATGTCCATGAGCAAGTTTAGCTGCACTGACCAAGGAAATTTTCTTAGGATGTGATTTTCCAGTAACCACTGACTTTTATGAAAATCAAGCCTATAAGGTCACACATGCCATTTCTGTACACTTCTCCAAAACTGGTGTTTGTGTTGTGGCTAAATGGCACTGTAGATCCCCAAAACTCTTCTCACACCTCAGTCTTGCACAGCACTTGAAGCAAGTTAGATACGAACAGGATCCATGAAATCATCATGGTGCCTAAGGAACAGTCTGACTTGGTCTAGTTTTTTTCTTCCCCATCAGACATGCTGAAGTCTATATTACATCTGTTGGCCAACAAACTAGAAATCTAGAATTTACAAGATCATAGAATCATAGAATATCTCAAGCTGAAAAGGACAAATAAGGATTATCAAGTGTAACTCCTTATTCCCCACAAGGAGGAGCTAAAACTAAACCATATGACTAAGAGTGTTGTCCAGATGCTCCTTTAACTCTGACAGGCTTGGTGCCATGGCCACTTCCCTGGGTAGCCTTGTTCTAGTGACCAACCACCCTCTCAGAGAACAACCTTTTCCTAATGTACAGTCTGAACTTCCCTTTACACAGCTTCATGCAATTTCCTCGTGTCCTGTTGATGGTCACCAGAGACAGAAAATTAACACCTTCCCAGATGATTTTTTATACTTTTGAAAAGAAGGTACAACAGTGGATTGAGTGACTTTACAAATTTATTATTCCTCACTGTTGTAAATGGCTGTGGAACAATCATTCATTCAGAAACCTAACCTTACAAATGTGACTAGACAACCTGAATGGCAGCTTCAAGCAACAATATCATGTGTCTCTAAATGTAATAGACAAAGTCTAACCAGAGAAAGTACAAAAATGTTTGGGCATCAATCTGAGTTTTGAGGCTGAATGAGAGAGCAAAGACAGGACATGTGCTTAGTGTGAAATTAGAATTTGAGTGTCAGTCTTACATGGAGAAGAATCTTCCTCATTTTAGGCCATCTAATTGTCTATTAATTTATGAATTTTTTTAAGATATATCAAAGGATAATTTGGAATGTACAGAAAAAGGCAGGTTGTTATCTGTGGGTTTTTCTCTTAATCTGAGCTGCTTTCAAACTGAAGGAGGGAGATGTGGTTTGTCACAGTCCTTCTCACTATGTAAGCAGCACTGAGCAGAAAAAGAAAAGTTCTGGTGAAGGGCAGAACAGCTTACTTAAGAAGAAAGAGAGTTAATGACATATATTGCCCAGAAGGATATGAAGTGAAAACTACTGTGTGTGTCCAGATGATTCTTGTCCAGTAGGGAGTCTGCTGCATCTTTGGAGAATCACACATAGGTGTCTGGGGTATCTGTAAGAGAAGATACCAACCCAGGCAAACAAGGAAGCACTTGGGGAAGACAGACAGCAAATATTCAGCAAAACTCTGCTTGGCTTCTTGATAAGCATTTCTGGCCTGATCCACACTTTTTTTTTTTTTTTTCTACATAATGTTCTCAAGATGGACTTCCATTAAATATGTTCTTCTATGATAAATCCTTTAGGCATTGCTTGCAGATGGATGGTTGCATTTGTTTATTTTTCAAGTAGAAGAATTTAAAATAAAATTAGTTCTTAAATATGCTCAGAATTATATATATCCTTCAGCTATTTAGCTTCTAGGAAGTGGAGATCCAAACATTCATCTGGGAGGACTAGATCTTGAATTCATTTTCCTGTTTTACCTCAGCTGTTACTCATACAAAATCCTGTGTCTCTGATTTTTCTCAACCTGTTCTCTTTTTTCCAGTGTAGACAAGATCAAGGATGCTTACAACAGAACAAAACACATCAAAATTTAGCATTTAAATTAGGTACAGAGACACTTAAAGTTCACATAGAAAGTGGTTATTTTTGTAGACTGTAAAGCAAAAAGTTTCTTCAGTGTGATACCCATAAGCGGCTCTATCAAGACTGTGTATTTTTGTGGAGTTACATTAAGGAACAAAGTAAGTATGTGCAAGACAAAAGTGAGAACTCTATATAAGGCACATGTTGCTCTGGGGAAAAGGTGATGCAGTAGATCGCTTTGTATGTTATGGCCTTACAGCAGAGAAATGACCACCTGAGAAAGGCAGCCCCTAAGGCAAATGCTTCCCACTATATCGGCACAATTAAATAATGGCACCTAATGCAATTAAACACTAAAATCTATGGGAAATAAAATGACACCCAGGCCCATGGTCTTGTCACTTTCAGTTATTATGCATTTTTTTCATGGAAGCTATAAAAAGTCATCTATACCACTTTGTTGACTTGAATGTTGTTATTTTTTGTTAGTAAGCCCAAAGGCAAACTACTCTGCCTTTTACTGTTCCTTCCATTAACTTGGTGTGTAGTCCTAGATGACCATGATGACACACAATTGTATCAACAGTAGCTATTAGTCTACTTTATTCCCATCTTTACCAAGGTTTTGCCAAAATACAATTTTCAACCCTTTTTTTTTCATTAAAAACAGTTTGTCAAAAATATAATTAGAAAAAAAAAATCAAAACCAGTTTCAAACATTACATGTTATCTGCACTGCAGCTTGCATTCTCCTCCCATTCAGAGATGTTAGAGGACAAAGTTCAACAATCATATGGGTATTCGCTTTCTAGAGTTGCTACAGCTACAGTTTATTGTGTACCATAGCTATGCACATAGGGTCTGTACACTCAACTGGGAATCATGTCAAACTTTCTGCAAAGTTTATTCATCAAGTAGAGTAACTCAAGATTCCTGCACAGCTTGAGCTGCCTTGATAAACTTGTGAAGGTTTAAAAAATCACATCTGCAGCTCAGAGAGACTATAATCCTTCCTAGGATTCTTCCTAGGTACTAAGCTTCAGCAACTCAAGTTCTGATTATTTAGCCTCCTTTTTGTCTCACAAGTTATGGCTTGTCCAGTCTTTCATCTGAAGACAAAGTTTCTAGAAAGATGTCCTTCTTGTGTCATCTTTCATGTTTCATTTCTTTTTCTAGATGTCATTGGGATTTGTGACTTGGTGTTCCATTCTTTTTCTTTCAGTCATTACCCTTTTTTTTTTTTTTTCTTCCTGCAAAGACAAGATGACTATCTTGTCTCTTACTGAGTCCTGTGCTTATGCTGTAATGCAGTTTTATTGTCCCTCTGAGAGACATCTCATATAAGAGACTTTTTGAAAGCAATTTCCCCCTGAATGGTAAGCGTAATGTTTTGTTTTGGTTTTTTTTTCTTTCATGTGCTATTTAGTTTGGAACCCTCTGTCTTTACAACAGCCTTTGCTTTATGCATCTGTGACAGAACTTGTGGTAAAAATTTGACATTTTCAATATAAGCACTACATTGTCTCTATTGCTTCTTTTCTTGCTCTCCAATTGTACTAATAGCTCTTAAAAAAAAAAAAAAAAAAGTTTCATGATGTTCAGAGGGAACCTCCCATGTTTCAGTTTGTGCCCATTGCCTCTGGCCTGCCCATGGGCATGACCAAATAGATGCTGTCTCCACCTTTAAACTCTGCCTTCAGATGTCTATATACATGGATAAGATCCCCCTGAGCCTTCTTTTCTGAAGTCCAAACAGTCCCAGCTCTCTCAGCCTTTCCCTACTGGAGAGATGCTCCAGTCCCTGCATCATCTTCGCGGCCCTTCATTGGTTTTTCTCCAGTATTACTCTTGTACTGGGGAGCCCAGAACTAGACACTACTTCAGATGTGGCCTCACCAGTGCTGAGCAGAGAGGAAGGATCACCTCCCTCCACCTGCTGGCAGTACTTTGTCTAATACAGTCAAGTATAATACTGATTTCTTCACAACAAAGGCACCTTGCCAGCTCATATTCTATCTGGTGTTCAACAGGACTCCCAGATCCAGATCTTTCCAGCTGGGTGGCCCATGCCTGGAGTTGTCCCTTCCCGGGTGCAGGACTTTGCATTTGTCTTTGTTAAACTTCATGAGGTCCCAGTAGGCCTCTTTCTCCAGACTGTTGAGGTCCCTCTGGCTGGCAGCATGACCTTCTGGCATATCAGCCACACACCCTAGTTTGACCCATCATGCAAATTATTAATGAAGATGCTGAACAGGACTGGACTCAATATTGATCTCAGAGGTACCCTGCTAATTACTGGTCTCCAAGTAGACTTCTTACACTGATCACCACCCTTTGGGCTCAGCCATTCATCCAGTTTTCAATCCATCCCACTGTCTGCTTATCCTGCCTGAACACCAATATCTTGTCTGTAAGTGTCCATTGCAGTGCTCCATTCATGGGAGACATCTAATCATATCTCTATAATCCCCAAAAGAGAAAATACACACAGATGTCTGCTCATGATGTTTACTCCCCATTCTGTATGCATTAGTATACAACCACTTTAGAGAGGCACTCCAGCATGTTGACTTCCTAGAAAGGGTGTGGGGAATTTCTCCATAATGGTGCCCTGTAGCCAGTTCCTAGCTAACATGACTCTGCTTAAGCCTCATTCTGTTGTTTCTCTGATCTTGCCCTGTCACATTACCTCGTGGCCTTTTCTCAGCATTCCTGTCAATTAGCCCTTCACAGGACTGCGTGTTGCTCTCTCCAAACCCCTTATTCTTATTTTAAAGCAGTTCTCATGAGGTCAGACATCCTATTGCTGAAAGTAACTTCACCCTACTTAGTAAACTGGATCCCACCTCTCCTTAGCAGATAATGATCCACAAACAGTGTCACATGGTTATGGAACCCAAAACCCTGCCACCAGCACCAGTTACTCAGCCAATTACTGATTTGCCCTACTATTGCCATTCTCCTCACTACATTTTCCCTCACTGTTGGTATTGAAGAGAGCTCTTCTTGGCCCCCTTTGCCTTGAACTACTGCCTTTAGATCTCTGTATTGACTTCTGATACCTTCCAGTTTTCTATTACCAGAACCAATCTGAAACACACTTGGGCAAAGATGGGTTAAAGAAAAAGATAAGCCTCTCCTCAGCTATGCTAAGCATGCCTTGACTAATGCTCCAAGGCCCATTTCAAGAGCAGTATGTTTTTAAATGGCTTCAGCAGCTTTTGCATATAATGTTTTTTAGCAACAAACGGTAAGCTTTTAGTCAATATGTGACATCTCTACACATGAGCTGAGACATAAGCTGAGACAAGTAGATGTATAATCAACATTGTCCGTAAACATTTTTTTTACTTCTTGTGACACATAAAGCATTCGTAAGATCACAGAGAAAAAGTTGTGTTACAGTCCTCAGATTTATGGCAGGTTGCTCAATTTACCAATATAGGAATATTATCCAATAAACACTGCATTTAATCAACTGCTTGACTGAATTATTGTTGACAGAAATGTGCTTGTTCATTATGGTCTTTTCTACCAATTCTAAGGCTGTTTGATTCATTTTTGCAGTGTGTAGAATCTGTGTGCTGTTATAATACTTTCCAGCAGTTAAAATATGTTTGTGTGACAAAATTGTCTGTGTTTGTATTTTAACTTTCCATAATTATATGGTTTCCATGCATACAAGTTAAATACTAGCTATCCTATATTAACCACAGATGAATTACCCACAATGCACCTATCAATGAAATCAATTTTTCCTAACAAAACAATGCAGTTTATAGCAGGACAATGGGTGGAGTTAAAAAAACAACCAAACAAACAAACAAAAAACAAAACACAAAACAAAACAAAAACACCAAAACAAAGAAAGAAATCAGAACTGGAATAAAATAACAAAAGCAAAGTTACATCCTCAATAAATGTTTTTGCAACACCTTTTGTTTACCTTTGCTGGTTACCCCTCCTATCTGTAGCCATAACACCAGCACCATATTATCCCTGGGTAAGACAGTTCATATCCAAACTGGACAGTCTTAGCCCTCCCTGGAGGTTATTGTCTAGTTTGCACATGAACAGCTTTGTCAGGAAACTACCTGATTCGTTGCAGAGGGAATCTCAAGTGTAAATTAACATCTCTGAAGTATGAACTATGTAACTATGAAGGAAGATGATGGAAAAAAACTTGAAAATCATAGAATTGCTTTGGTTGGAAAAGACCTTTAAGATCATCAAGTCCAACCATTAACCCAGAACTACCAGGTCACCACTAAACCATATCCCTCAGCACCACATCTACACATCTTTTAAATATCTCCAGGGATGGTGACTCCACCACTTCTCTGGGCAGCCTCTTCCATTGCTTTACAATCCTTTTGGTAATTGCATTTTTCCCAATAACCGACCTAAACCTCCCTTGATGCAACTTGAAGCCATTTCCTCTTGTCCTATCACTTGTTACTCGGGAGAACAGACCAAGTCCCACCTCACTAAAACCTCTTTTCAGATATAGAAAGTGATAGTCTTCTCTCATCCTCCTTTTCTCCAGGCTGAACAGTTCCCTCAGCCACTCCTAGTAAGAATTGTTCTCTAGACCCCTGCTAAGTCTCTAGACCCCTAGGAAGAATTGTTCTCTAGAGAGGTAAAATCACTTCCCTAGTCTTGCTGATACCAGCCAAGATAGTATTGCCCTCCTGGCCATGTGGGCACACTGCTCGTTCATATGCAGCTGGCTGTTGACCAGCACCCCCAGGTCCTTTTCCACTGAGAAGCTTTCCAAACACTCTTCCCCAAGCCTGTAGCTTTGCCTGGGGTCGTTGCTTTGCCTTGCTGAATTTTGTCCCATTGGCCTCGGTCTTCTATCCAGCCTGTACAGATCTCTCTGTAGAGTCTGTACATGTGTAGAGCATGTAGATGTGCAGAGCATGTAGATGTACCTTTTGTGACATACAGAACAGCTGAATGTTCATTGACTTCAAATAATATAGGGATAATTCAAGGCTACCTGTTCCTATGGAGAAGCATTTCAGTAAAAATGGATTATTTTCAACTCTATCCAGTCTGAATTTAGATGAACATGTTGGTCGCTCACTACACATTAAGTAAACAAGCCTCATCTAGATTCATACACCACAGCTTCCCACTGGTCCTCATTAAATGCCTATAGTTGATGGTAACAAATAAACTAAAATAAAAAAATCTGTAGTCATTTGTGTGACATTTGTAATATATTAACTCAGATTCCAGCTTGAACTATCTTCATACTGTAGGTTTCCAGAGTCTTGGTTGATGGACATATTTTATAAAAGTTAGTGAATGTTGTAACCCCTGAAGGTCATTCAATTCAGTGACGTGAAGTATTGAACAAATACATGTATAGTCATCCAAATTCTTTATAAAATTAAAAGCCACACTAGAAACTGCAATAAGATGTCCTTTAGCTTCAGACTTTTACTACAAGACAGTAAATCTCCTTCAGCCACCTTCTGGCCAGTGGTGATTTTCAGGAACTGATGTAAAGATTCCTTCTCTCTTACACAATTCCACACGTAGCTTATGATTCTGCCAGTTTTTCAGATGGGAAGGGTGTGGTTAGAATTTGTCTCAATAAGAAAATTATTTTGCACTGGGAACAGGATTATGCAAAAATTACCTTTAATGTGTAGACTCTGTTTCAGTGAGCATATAAATCAAATAGGTCATTAAAACTTCATTCTCAGATAAACAAAACCTAGACATTTTTGCAGTTTGACAAAACAGCAGTAATTTATTATATTTCAAAAATAATAGAACATTAACAAATCATCTGTCCTTGACAGAAAAATGGCAAATGTTGGAACACACAGTGTACTTAACAAATCTGTGCATAGACTCCTGAGAATAAAGGCAATATTGCCTATAAAATCTAGCATTAAAAAAAAATAATCTCTGCTATTAATCATAAATTACAGTGATTAAAAAAAAAATGGCTCGAAGGAACTGTTCTTTAAATGGAAGTATCAAGTCTGTGTTTAAAGTCTGTAATGTGCAAATCCACATCACTTTCCTCTGCACAATTTAACATATACATACTATAAGATACTCTAAGACCTTCAGAGACAATGCTGGCTCCTGGGACTTCTCAGAGTGTGAAACACTCATGAAGGAGCTGTGGAAATCAACACAAGAACTTCCTCCACTTCCACATGACATGCTGATGACCAGGATGCCCTGACAGGCACAAGCTGCTGAAGACATTTGATACCTTTCCAGCACTACACCTGGACATGAAGGTGATGAACTGATGCATATTCCTCCAGATATTTTTAAAAACCTCTCTGTTGGAATATTCCTTCCATTCTTTCCCAGGAAAATAACTTGAAAGCTCCTATAGCTGCCTGGATATCTGGAAGGCATCTGTGGCTTGTGTACTGGGGGCAGCTCAAACAGATCCACTGCAGGACACAACAGAGCCCATCAGCACATGAAGGGTCTACATCAGAGGGGTGTCTGAAATGAAACTGAGACTGGGAAAGGAAAAGGATTGTGTTTTGCCTAAATGTTTGAAAGTTTGTGGGTTTTGTTTGTTTCTCAATACCCAAATGAGTAATCACATATTTATATTAATTTGCAATAAATTAATTTCCCTGAGGTGGGTCTCTTTTGCCCACAACATTAATTAGTATATGGTTTTTCTGTCTTTATTTTAGTCCACAAGCTTTCTTGCTTCTGTCTTTCCTATCCTCTCCTCCATCCAAATGCAAGAGGGGCAAGTAAATGAGCAACTGGCTGGGTTCTTGGCTGCCAGCTGGGTCCAACCCATCACAGCTTTTTAACTAACCAGGAACACCTAAAGACCAAGAAGGGCAATAAAAAGTGCCAACTCAGAGGACTGGAAGTAATGTATAGGATTGTAATCTAGCACTTTCACCCCTACAAACTTGTCCTTAATGTCTTATGCTGTACAGAGGGAGCGAGTTGAAAGGGCAACTTGGCTGCACATTTCCGCATGACTCAAGCAGATCACATGAGCTGAAAGTGGTCAGAATCATAGATTAGCAGATTTTAAATTGGACTGTGAGCAGGGGAAGGACAAGCATATGCAGGAGAGATGGTAAAGCTCCATGGGTAGTTTGTAGAACAAGAATCCCAAGACAACTGTGGGAAACAGAGTATTAATAGAGTATTAATCCTCTATAACAAGCCATAAAAAAAACCATTACATAAAAAAAAAAAAAAAAAATCCCAAAAAACCCATAAGACATAAAAAAGCCATGAAACTTTTCCTATGAGCTGGAACAGAATGAACTATTAGATTGTCTTCATCCTCTAACAGAGCCAGGAAAGCCAGCTAGCTGTGCAAAAGATCAAACATCACGCTGTCTAATAGGGTAAGATTGTACCTATTCTTCCTCAGTTGAAGAAGTTAGGACTAAGACATGCAGTCATGTCTGTAGGACGCAGGTAGTACCAGGCACAGCCAATTGAGTTATCTCCCAATGAGGTAGTTGTTGACACAAAGGCAATATGGCTGTGCAGTTTGGGACTAGCCAAAGCCTGCATTCTCTGATTTATTTTTCTATTTTATCCAGCAGCCAAAACTCCAAGTCAAACAAAACAGCCAACTAGATCTTAATCTCTACAACTCATAGGCTGTGATCTCCACATATGTAGGACACATCAGGTGTATTTTTCAGGTGATGCACTCATAACCTGCACACTTACAGTCATTCTAACAGGTCCCAGATTAATTTTGCATGATGAAAATTAATTTTATGCCATGTACATATGTGCTGTGGTGCCCTGAACAAATTGTTCCTAGTTTAAAACTGATTTATCCTCATGTTGCACATCTGTCTTGCTCACCACATATCAGAACAACATAAACTAGCACAAAACATCAATGTGCTGTAGGAAGTATAGATCTTGATGTCCCAGGCACCTCAGGATTACTTGGCATGAGCTTCATGGCATACACATACACACTTCAGCCAAAATTGTTCAGACAGCCTTACAGGGAAGCTTCAGATATCTAAGGAGTAGATCAATTTAACATCTCTGCTGTTTCTGGGATAAAAACTGTTCTTTCAATCCAGGACTGCATTGTACCCTATAAGCACCCAGTTCACACAGCACTACATCACATAATAAACACTGTGAGCTAATGCCTTTAACAGTTTTAAGACACAGAGACCTTTGTTTGAACTGTGAAGTCAGTGTCTTCTTTACACTGTAAGATCTTCTTGACTCCTACTTATAATAACATTTTACACAGCTCTGAGTGTCTCATCCTTATTCTTACTTGGAAGTCTAGTGGTTTCTGCTTTTGGACAATAGAGGTCTGAATGATAGATGGTTGTTATGGGTATATTTGGGGCATCCTTTCATCACTTGAAAATAATAACACTTTTTCCTTTACTAATCATATATTGCCATCCAAATGTTGTTGTAATCCAAGAGCTTCAAGTATTAACAAGAAATCAGAAGGCATTAGCTGTCTCTGGTAAAACAATGAGGGCACCAGGTGTCTTTAGTAATTTCAATCTCCAGAGGAAATAGATGTTAGAATAGTAAATCCAGAGTACATTTCTATTGTAGGTAATAATGTTCTGAAAGTAGAAAAGACTGTTAAATTAATTTATTGTGAATAGAAAAAAGAATCAAAAGGATCAAAAACTGTATTTAGTGGGAAAGAAAGCCCATCGCTTATTAATCTATCCATAATCACCAGAGATGTTAGTTAGAAGCTAACCTTCTGTACTCATAACTTAACACTGAAATAAGTGATTTTGTTTATGAACACCTTTTTCTAATATTAAATGTAGCAGCCAGTACCCTGTGTTTCAATAATTACATGCCAACTTTGTTGTAGATCCTAATTTAATCTTTAACATGGACAAATGCAGTTAAGTTTGAGTGTGAAGATAGCATAGCTCTCTGACTGCCTTATGGCAAGAATTGTGTTCTCCACTTGTACAGCTACTGGTCCCATAAACGTAATGGATGATGTTTGCCTTTAGACATTTATTTTTCACAAGTATAAACTGGGAGAGGCATGGCTGGAGAGCAGCCCTGCAGAAAGGGATCTGAGAGTGCTGGTCGACATTGGGCTGGTGAAAGGGCTGGAAGGCACGTGCAATGATTTGAGACTCTTGAATTTGTCTAGTTTGGAGGAAAGGAGGATGAGGGGTGATCTTATTGGAGGGGAAGTGGAGAGGGAAGTTCTGATCTCTTCTCCGTGGGATCCAATGACAGGACACACGAGAATGGTTCAAAGCTGCACCAGAGGAGGTTTAAACAAGACATTAGGAAGCGTTTCTTTACTGAGAGGCTGGTCAAACACTAGAACAGCCTTGCTGGAGAGGGGGTTGATGCCCCAAGCCTGTCAGTGTTTAAGAGGCATTTGGACAATGCCCTTAACAACATTCTTTA
>JAAGNO010015282.1:8453-19237 GCA_033439905.1 Ceryle rudis
CTGAGGAAGAGGTCACATTTGGCCTTTGCAGGTTTCTACTAGTGTTATTTCACTGCTTCCAGGGATGAAACTCTGTCATATTACTTCTCTGCGTAGTCAGACCCAAAAATAAACTCCTTTTTTGGCACCTCTCCCACTCTGAACAGGAAAACTGCTAAATGTTGTTGTCTGGAGCTGAACATAGATTTGGGAGGATCTCTTAGCTGGGGGCAATGCTCCTTGCTTGCTCACCTCCTCTGAAGGACCATGCTTTCTACTTCCAGGCTTGCTGTTGGTTAGAGGGGGTGAGGACCCGTGCTTTGTTCTCATTGTTTAGGATCTTCTCCAGGCTCTCAGCTTCAGGAATCTAGCAGTGCCCTGAAGCTTTCATTCACAGCACCTATTTCATTCAGAAGTTGCAGCAGTCGGATATATCTGTGGACTTGGTTCAAGGTAAACCTCGTTTAATTTCACTGAAATCTTGTCATTTAAACAAACAAACAGAAGAGCAAAGCCTCTTTGTTGCCAGGATGTTAAGGCAAATGGATGACATTTCCAAACCCTTTTAAGTGATCTGGGATCTGCAGCATCTCATCTCTGCCGCCTGCTTCCAAAGTCAGGCAGTCACTTCTTACCTTAGAAATCTCACACCTCTCTGTACCTCATTTGCAAGGGATACTGAAAGTAAAGCCAATCCGGATTTCTTTTCACCAGATATACTCCACTATGTATCTCTATCCAGACAGAGCAGGAGAGCTTTCAAATGCAGATGAACAGATCAAGGGCTTCTTCCCGAGGAGCAGTGAGGCAGCACTTCCAAAATCTACTGATCTACTCCACTGCCTTTTGGAGTTGTGGAGTCTCCTGCTCTGGAGACTTTCCAGACCCGCCTGGATCTGTTGCTGTGTGGCCTGCCCTGGGTGACCCTGCTCTGGCAGGGGGGTTGGACTCGAGGATCTCCAGAGGTCCCTTCCAACCCCTGCCATTCTAGGATTCTCTATGGTCTTATTTTTGAGAGCTCTGCTTGCTTCATCCTGAATTAGATGATAGAAGTGATGCTGGCAGTTGAGCCACTGCCATCCTTACCGATCCCAAACCACCAGCAACGGAAAAGAGAAACAAGTGGAGCTTCACATACATCAGCAGCAATGGTCTTGAAATAGTTGAAATGAAAGATATTTTATTTGCACATGAAATTTGGGTACTAGGGGCCGGATCGATATTTCTACCCATACAACAAGGCCGTATTAGTCTACTTAAAACTTAGGCTGTTGTGCACAACACCTTAGTGTAGACAGAATCAGAATTAGGGGCAGCAAGGACAGTAGTTTCCTCCTGGCTTCTGGGGCCCTCTTTGCGTCTCTTACAAGTAGGAAAAAGCACCATTTCAGAGAAAATGGATGTTCGTAGGCAATCACCCTGGCGGGAGGTTTCAGACCTTCAGCCAGTGCAGTAAGAACACGTGATTTGACGACGCTCACTAATTACAGCTTGTAATTACAACCGCTAATGTAACAGAAATAACAAGTTTACTTGAACTTCCCCGCCGCGCCGCGTTCCCACGCTCATTTTTATCTCCAATTCCATCTCTTTTTAAACTTTCCCAGAGGTTAGCCAGGAAGGCTGAGGTGTATCCTCCTTTTTTTTGTCCTTCAGTGACCCTTGGCCAGCCCAGGGCACACAGTTTCCAGTCCCTCTCCTGCCTCGTGCGTGACCAGAGCTTGCCTCGGTGCACCGGGCACCACTGACGCTGCTTTTGCTGCAGAACCTACAGCCTGGCAGGGACCCGTCCATCCCTCTTGCGCAGCCAGGCACGGACTGTCGCTGCGAGAGACTGTGCTAATTGGTTTAGTTCGTTTTAAACTCGCAGTTTGTGAAACCAGTCATCGGGAAGGCAATTCCTGGCCAGCCCGAGAGTACCCGAGCGCTGGAAGGTGAGCGTGTTTGGCGAAGCTTGGGTGGCTGAAGGGAAAACAACCGTGGTGGTTTGCAACTGTGATCCTCCACGCTCCTTCTCTTGAAGGCTTTCCAAACTAGCTTCTTCGGTTTTAGATGTTTAGAGGCAATGTGTTTCTCAGGGGCTTGTTCTATTTAAGAAAAGGAAACCAGGGCTGGCAGGGGGGGTTGGACTAGATGAACTTTTGAGGTCCCTTCCAACCCTTAGCATTCTTGTGGAGGTGACATGCCCGGGGGGGGCTGTTGTCCAGCTGAGCTCAGCTAGCCAAGTTTGCAGAGAGGTCACTGCAAGTCGTCCGGCTTATCCAGAATACACAGTTACGTCTTTTGAGACTCAGCATTGCAATTTAATTGTGGAGATGCACGCACAGGATAATTAGTATTAATTGTATTTGTTGGTAATCGGTGGCTGATTATCTCAGAAGTCATGGCATGTGCTTTTCTGTAAGGATCTTACTATGGCTGAGTATGGGGTGGGAAAGGAAGCAGCCGTACTTGCACATCTTCATCCCTTTGTTCAGGTGCTGGAGAGGAAAAGGCTCAGACACCTCCGAATCATTTCTGTTTAGACCTGAAAAGGGTGTATGAGAAGGGCCACGGATTCCCAGCCTGCCTCACTCTCTTACCCATAATCTTAGTGCCACCTCTCTGTCTGCTTTTAATAACATCTACGCTGCTCCTGCCAGTTAGAGCAGAATTTCAGATGTCACGGGTTGGTCATTGTTTTATTTGGGGTACAACAGGTACCTGGATGGGTGCTGAATTTCACGTGTGAGAGTGAAGGTTCCTGGCATTCATCTGGATAGATGCTGTATAATTCAGGAACACCTCGTGCTGGGGGGGACGCACTTTTTGTAGCCGAGTTATATTTAGCTAGCACTGACATACACGTGATGATGAAAGGGTAGAAACTTCTTGCTGACTCCAGCTCTTGCTGCCTAACGCCGTTATCGGGAATCCAGGCAACATAAATGTTTAGATTTGTATTTTAATGTCTAGAAAATGTATTCTACGGCTGGCTTTGTATAGTCACTAAAATGATGACGATAGGAGCTTTGTCCTGGCCTGGTTGAAAACGAATAGTACATTACTATACATTAATGCATGCCACATACTGTAAAGAACACTTAGAGTGACCTTAAAATGCATTATCCTCCGTATTGTTAGAGAGCAGCAGTTTACAAATGCTTAGTGATTAGATTGACATGGTTTATGTGTAACGAGCAACCGCTGGTGAAGCGAGTAATTAAATGCAAAGTATACTCAAAAATGTAATAACACATTGAAATTCAAGGCAGATGATTTCCAAGCATCATTACGAGAATCTGTCTTATCTCTTTGTATTCCAGTTTGAATAGAGATTTCTGGGGAAATGGAAATTCAGTGCATTCTTTCCTTTCAGTGAGGATGCCGTTTTGGGCTGTCAAAATCAGAGCCTTTTGACATAAAAAAAAACTCTGTTGTGGGCACTTGACCTGGAAATACTGTACAAAGTAGTATGAATAAACCAAAACCTTTGCCCTTTGGGGGATTTAATAAATATTTTTTTCTTTGCCTCTTGTTATCCTGGTAATAAATTGGGTGTTTCTCATTGCTGTTCATTGTATTTTGCTGGGAATTTTATTCCTGATTTCTTTCTTGGTCAGAAAAGTGGCTTATCCCCATCCCTTGAGCACAGCTTAGGTGGTCAGGCTCGCCCAAAAAGAGTCTTGAGCTCTTGTTTTGGCCAAACTTTTAACATGTGTATTGTGTGAAATAACAGGCATTTCATTATTCTTCTCAGAAAGGTGAAATCTATCGATTGCTTCTTTTGCTTTCCCCATAGAGCTGAGCATTCGTTCCGCAGTGGATCAGAAATGATGCTAAAAGCCTTGTTTAAAAAAAAAAAAAAAGAGAATATATCCTGTGACTTTTGTTTTCTTCCCAGATGGAAATCTTATTGGCAGTCCCTAACACTCAGCACGCTTACATCTACTTCAGAAAACAGAAGGAGATGCTCACAAAGTCAGAATGAAAAAATTGTTTATGAAAAAGCACCAGAGTTAAACCGTCTGTAGCTTATTGGTGGGTTAATTAATTGATATTTAATCAAAAGAGTCTTTTGATGGAATTAGACCAACTGATTACATAGGAAATTGGATGGGAATCACAAATCCTCCTCCTGAACTGTGTCTTCTGTAACAGCTATATAGTGTTAATACTGCACATAGACCTAGGACTCAAAATTATTTATCTATTGGCAATGCAGATTTATCCAGAATTGGAGTGTTCTGTTGGGAAACTGCTGTTGGGATGAGATTTTTTTCTATGTGTTTTATAATTATCATGTTCTCCTCCCCTTATCCCACCTTTCCCCAAGCTGGAAAGCAGCCAGCGTGGCTTCTGAGGGATCTTGGTTTTGGAATGAAGTGACACTGGGATTGAATCCAGTTATGGTGGCCTGCAGCTGAAATAAAGGAGGTTGAGGGAGAAAAGGAAGTTTGTGCAAAAATGGAAACGTGGCAATGGCATCAGGATTATTAAGACAAGGTGGTTATTTTTTTTAAGCAGCTAATTTCCTAAAGTATATTCCCACTGGTGTGTTTTATGTTTTTAACAGGGAGCTTTGGATGCAGTCAACTTTTGTACAGATATTTCCCTCTACCCTTGTAAAATGTTTTTAGTGGGTTTTTTTAGAGATACTTTTATTGCTGTCGTTGTGAAACGAGCTTTTTTATCTGCATGGACAAAACATAATGGTACAAAACAGGCCCTAGTTGGAAGATTATTTAATGTTACCCAGGCCTCTTAAGATTCAAGCTGTGTACGGAGGGGACCTTCTCAGACATCCAAGTCCTTCCAGCATCCCTGTTGACAGTGTTTGCATAAACTGGAATTAGCTGGTGGTCCTCAGCTAAAAAACTTCAGTTTTTAAGCAGCAGTGCACCAGAAGCCAGGGAAGATGCCAAAGCCTAGTCAGCTTGTACTCAAGAGGTGACATATATAGTCTGTCAAACATAAGTCTCTGCATTTCATAGAATCAGAGAATTGTCAGGGTTGGAAGGGACCTTAGAAATCATCTCGTTCCAGCCCCCCTGCCATGGGCAGGGACATCTCCCACTACCTCAGGTTGCTCAGAGCCCCATCCAGCTTGGCCTTCCAGGGATGGGGCTTCCACCACCTCTCTGGGACCTCTTCCAGCATCTCACCACCCTCATGGTGAAGAACTTCTTCCTAATGTCTAATCTGAATCTATCCACCTCTAGTTTTGATCCATTCCCTCTAGTCCTACCACTACCCAACATACTAAGAAGTCCCTCACCAGCTTTCTTGTAGGCCCCTTAAGTTTCTGGAAGGCCATGGAGGTGGCCTCAGAGCCTTCTCTTCTCCAGACCGAATAACCAAAACTCTCTCGGTCCATCCTCATAGGAGAGGTGCTCCAGCCCTATTGTATTTATTGCACATATAAATACAATAGGTCTTACTCCAGTGTTTGCTGATCCTTTGACTGGGCTGGTCAATACTTGAGCTCTGTGCTCGATCAATATTTTTTTTGCTGTTCAGGGCAAAATCCAAGCTGAAATTGAAGTGAAACTGGAGAAGACTGAAATTTGACTGCGGTGTGAGCATCTTACCAGGATGTGCTTTTGGGCATAACAAAACCTGACTGCAGATAAGTTAAAGCCTGAACTATTGAAAAATAGCCGTCGGCACAACCTCTGTAAAGAACAAAGGAAAATTCCTCTAAATTCCTCAAAATCTGCGTCAATGTTGAGCACGTTTTCATTGGGGCAGGACTTCCACTGCAGCGCATGGTCTTGACTGAGGCACGTGGAGTTCAGGACTAGCAACGTGGTTATGACAAAGTACCACCAAATAACAAGCTTCTCTAAGCTGGTTAAGATGGTTTTTTGCAATAAAAAATTCTGAATATAGTGCTGAAAATATTAACTGTGGTAATCGTTCAGCTGTTGTGTGGAGTATTAAACTTCATCACTTAAATAATAACGAATCAAGCAAGAACTTTAACTTCAAACCAAACCCCTCAACCTAAATACATTACGCCATTGTCTTGACAGCTTCAAAACAGAAACAAAACCACTTTCCTCTTTTTGTTTAATAAACGTTTCTGCTTAGAAACCAAAGCAAGAAATGTCTTGGAGGTTTTGGAGGAAGATTACCAGACTCCCTGGCTGGAGCAGCACCAGGCTGCCAGGGCACTGTGCCGCTGCGCTCGGTCAGCGAGGATATTTCCCAGTGAGCGAGGGAGGACTGCTCTGGGATGCAGCTCGTACCTCTGATGAACTTCATGGAAATGGTCATGCTATTGAGTGTGGAAACCTCAGAGGAGGGTCAGTGTGAAGGCCAGTGAGAAGCAGTGCAAAGAGTAAAGCCAGATCAGACCTCAAGCAGTGGGGCAGTGCCAGAGCTGAGCTGCGCGGGGGAAGGTGCAGGTAACGCTGAGCTGTCCTTTCCCAGCAGCAGCGTATCAGAAGTTTCCATCACCCAGTGGTAATGGGAGGGAAGTTGTCAAAGGCAGGTGAGTGTATCTGCAGGCAGATGGGTTTTAAATCGGTTTATAACTCCTGTTTCTGTGACTGCACCTCCGAATGACGTCGGTTGCCCGAGGCCGGGTTGCAAAGGACTCGGTTGTAAGTAAGTTGAAGGTTGCTAATGGCTTAATATGCAATGAACTGCATAGAAAAACACTTAGCCTAGTATAAAATGTCTTGTATGAGTGATGATTAATCAATCGGGTGGAAGAAACCTGATACTGGAGGCAGTAAGGTGGCAAATACAAGCGTATGATGACAAGAGAAGCCAAACCATCAGGGAACAACATAATAATGAGTTTGAGAACAGCTGAGGAGAGAGAAAAAGAGAAGTGTTGGAACTAAGCTAAAATAAATTGATGTCACGATGTTAGCATCTGGCTGTCTGCAAGTCAGGCTGCGTCTGCTTGGACTAGACCTTCCACAAAATTTTGGCTGAAATGTATAATGGACTTAAAGGACCACCACAAGCCTCAAAGGGGTTAAAAGAGTATGAAGGATCTTTGAAAAAAAAAAAAAAACCCAAATCCTGACAAGGTATGAAAAAGCTGTTATCTGGAAAGATACATTGGAAATTGTCTGTGTCATCTCCAAACTGTCAGTGACTGTGAAGCAGAGCTTGAAAGCGGAGGGGTCCTGAGGGTTGATCAATGTGTTTGCCACAAAGCGAGGAACCCGATCAGTCGAATGGCTGTGGTCTTCAATGCTCCCCCCCATCGATGGCTGCTTGTGTAGGTGGTTGGATTTCCAGCAGAAGACTCCACACCCTTCCAGATAGGGCAGGTGGCTTGCTCACGTGGAAGTCCTGTAGATGTGGATGAATTAAAGTAGAAAAACCACCCATGGAGCAGGAGAAAGCCACCAGAGAGCGGCCACCAAGGGAAACTCTTGGCTTTCTCTCCTGGTCACCTGCTTTTAAAGCAGAAAAGATTCTTTATCTGCAGTTGCTCTCAAGGGAAAGTTTAAAAAGAGATTAATATTCCCACGCATCTGTTGAAAACTGAAGGAGAGGAAGAGGGTTAGTCTAAACATTGGCTTTGGTCTCCTGCTGGTTTTGGCCGTGTAGCCAAAGGAGCTGAACTGCTTGTCGACAGCTCTGCAACCTGAGCCCTTCCTTCTGTGGTTTTTGTCATTCCTCACTTCCAGACGCTTGGACGGGGCTAGATATTAATTATGGCACATTGACACGTGAAACCAAAGTTGTTCTTTGAGTGTATTTGAACTGGGTGTGAATAGATTTTCCACTATAGAATCGTCTTGGTTGGAAGAGACCTTCAAGATCATCAAGTCCAGTGGGTAACCCAGCACTGCCAGCTCACCACTGAACCATGTCCCTCAGCACTGAACCATGTCCCTCAGCACTGAACCATGTCCCTCAGCACTGAACCATGTCCCTCAGCACCATATCTCCATGGCTTTTCAGTACCTCCAGGGATGGGGACTCCTGGACAGCCTGTTCCAGGGCTTTTCAACCTTTTTGGTCAAGAAATTTTTCCTAATATCCAATCTAATCCCCCCCCGATGCAACTCGAGGAAGATTTGCTCTTGTCTTACTGCACGTTACTTGGGAGAACAGACTGACCCCCACCTCACTACAACCTCCTTTCAGGGAGTTGTAGAGAGCAATAACATCTCCCCTCAGCTTCTCAACCTCAGTTCCCTTGGCCATTCCTTGTAAGACTTCTTCTCTAGATCCTTCACCAGCTTCGTTGCCCTTCCCTGTCCCATGCTCTTGGTGCTTTGTCCAGTAAGGGTTGTGCAGACCAAGGAGGAAGCTGCTGGGTCCTGCCTCCTACCAGCACCTTTCCACACCCGGCAGGTGTAGCAGCTCTTTGCCTTCTGCGGCACCATCCTCTGAACTGGATGTGGTAGAAATGCTGGGAGGGAGGGAAAGATAAAACATGGTCGTGCATGGAGGACCACATGGCACTGGAGGGAGCAGAATTCAAGTCTTACACATACCTTCATTTGGCATTATATAATTTATAGGGGTCGGGTATTGGAGCTTGGCTGTTTCCAGGCTTTTTTTTTTTGCTTTGCTGCATCACTTCTAAGTAAATTTTGATAAAAATTGGAGGCAACTCAGCAGTTGTTAAGATCCTCAGACCCTCAGAAAAGAGCTTACTGTAAATCTAAGTTAAAAAAAAAATCATTAAATCAGAATTAAATTGATATTGTTTATATGTCTTCTAATTCTCTGTGATGACATGCCCGCTCTTTTGTCTTCCCTGTGGATTTTCTTGATGATGTGTCACCTCTTTCTGCGTGAAGAAGTGTAAAATGACTGATTCTTCCTACTTTTTACATTCATAAAGTTACGATTCCAGTTTTGTTCTTGAAGCAACTACTAAAAGCCCTTCCATGGAAACACTAGAATGAGAGAACTAAGTCATCAGTCCTAAGTATTTATGTGTCAGTGATGCCACGTGCTTTACAGAACAAACCAAAATTGTCTTGGCAAGATTGTCTTTCCTGTGAATGAAAATAGTTTGCAGCACTTTTATTCCTGCCAAGGTTTGAAAGCTATAAACAGGGAGATTTGTGGGGAGAGGAATAGATCTTTATCGATTTATATATGTAAATATATATGCATATACACTCATTAATTATTTTCTTTTTTGGATGATGAAAAGGAGGAGGAGTAACCTAGAAGAGTTTACATAGGAATTTCGACTTAGTGGTGCTGTTAGTATCTGAGGGTGACACATCCTGGGTTTCTCCACTGTAAAGACCAGCAATGATTTACAAGTATCTGAGAATCCAGTTTGCAACTCCTAGAAGGCTTTTGGATTTCTCCAGGGTGGTATGCGTGGTGTGGAAGTACCTCTGCTCAGGGCAGGACAAGCAGCTGTTGTGGTGGGGTGTATTTTGCTTGGCTGTTTGGGTTGCTGTTTAGCAGTTGAAAGTCCTGATATTAAAAGCACGGCTACCTAGAAATAAATATTAGCAGATGCTTCTGGTAGGTTTTGTCTGTTCCACACATGTTTGAAGGGATGTGAGGAGCTAGAAGCTGAGGGGCTGGAGAAGCTCAGCCCACGTACAGCGGCCAAGAGGCTTGTGAGGACACGTGAGATGGGTCAGCCCCCGTGAAGCTGAGGAGACCTAGCTGGCGAAGGAATGGTGTTTCAGAGGAAAATGAAGAGATCCTTGGCAGATCCGGGCCTGAGGATCTGGGAAGCACTGGCAGCCAAAGAGATGCCGCTTCTGTGCGTGTCCAGGCTCCTCACCGCTGGCCGTTGGTGGTGGAGCTGGCTAAGCTCCTTGCAGAGATCCTGCCAGCATCACTTGCTCCCCTTTGCCTTCTGGCAGCTGAGTTGGATCCCAGCAACATATTTTTATGCTCATCAAGAGACCCTCTTTACAAATACAGCTGTTAAAGAACCCGATAAGTGGCTGTCTGAAGCACTTTAATTTATTGGTTGCCTTTTATCTGGAGAAATTCTGCCTTTTTTTTTTTTTTTTTTTCCTAGAATTTCAGGAGGAGGGCAGCTGGGATCATAGAATCACAGAATTCTATGATTCTAATTTCAGGAGGAGGGCATAGTTTCTTTTTGCATAGTTGCTGCATAGTTACTCAGCACAGATGCCTATACGTTAACTGTACGTTGTATCTACTGTGTACATACTGCAATTCAAACACCTCTTGGATTCAGCATTAAGATGTAACTGATTCCTGTATCAAATGGGCAAGAATTGTTTATTTTCCCGGATAGACTTCACCACTGTGAAGAAATTTAATGACAGCTTCAGAATTTGTGAAGGGCAAAGAAATGGTATTCTCAGATTCAAAGAACTAATTAGAAGTCAATGCCTTGTGGGTGTTGGTGTTTTCCCTTCCTCCCCCCCGCCTACATTTTAGGAGAATTAGACAAAAATTTAATAATTGCTTTTAATTTTACAGGCAGCCAGCAGCAAGCGTGAAATGACCTTCCCCGCATTTCAACAGGAGGATGTAAAAAGTGACATCAGTCAAAAACTGCCAGACCAACAGTTTCTCCTGTTCACCACAAAGGAGGAAGATTTGAAACCAGCAGAGACCAAAAAACCAAACAGAGCTCATGAGTATGAAAAGGAAAACACTCGTTCTGTTTGTCTTCTGGAACAGAAGCGCAAGGTTGTTTCTTCAAATATTGATGTGCCTCCAGCAAGGTAAGGAACGTTGGCTTGGTTTTGGTTTAAGCTTTTCTTCTTTTTTTTTTTCCCCTCTCTTTTTTTTCCCCTCTTTCTTTCTTCCTCCTCCTCTTTCTTCCTCCTCCTCTTTCTTCCTCCTCCTCTTTCTTCCTCCTCCTCTTTCTTCCTCCTCCTCTTTCTTCCTCC
>JAAGNO010015282.1:35981-84522 GCA_033439905.1 Ceryle rudis
CTGTTTGATTTCTCCTCATTTTCTGTTTGATTTCTCCTCATTTTCTGTTTGATTTCTCCTCATTTTCTGTTTGATTTCTCCTCATTTTCTGTTTGATTTTTTCCTGTGCATCTAAAAAGCTGTAATCATTTCCTTCAGAGACCTGTTTTAATTCTCCTGTATGTTGCTTCTTACAAAGCTCTTCAGACATCGCCAAGGATCCACTCTGTGTGTCTTTTTTGTTTGGTTGATTGTTATTTTTCCTCCAGACTGTTTACCCAAAGATAGCATAGTTCAGCAGGCAGCTCAAACCCTGGAAAATCCAGCAATTTGGAATTCTGACTGACAAGCCTGTAGACCTCCTGCAGTCGTATTCTGGCACGGAGCAGAAACCTACTCCCTTGGTTTTGATGGGGACTACAGGCAGGAGGTGATAACTGCACATTAAAACTCCAGCCCTTTGGATATGTCAACTTAGGTTGTTTTGTTACAAAGGCTTTTACAAGTGAACAGGGAAAAAAAACCCAACAAACTTCCAAACTGTAGAAAGCATATTTTTTGTGTGTGTTTTATGAGGAATACATAGCGCTGAGGTTTAAAACTTCCTTTAAGTGATCTTTCTTCCCCATTACATTCTCCTAGGCTATGCCCTTATTCCACACAAAGACAGAAACCTGATCTTGGCGTGGGCTGTTCACTTGACCTGTAGATGCTATGAGACTGAGAGGTGTTTCCAGTTCTGAGTTGTTGACTGGTGTGCTGAGAGCGTCAGCCAACTGAGCTGTGTTTTCTCCGGCAATCAGTAATTTTATAAACTTCTCCAGTAAAAGAATAACTTGAATTATTGAAGAGTATGAAATAGACCTGAATGAGCTTGTTAATATTAATGCTGACAGCACTCACTGAAGTTACTAAGCTTGTTATGGACTTGGGCTAGCATATTCCTAAGAGTAAACAGATGCAGCCGTCCTTTTATATGGACAATTAGGAAGACACCTTGGATTTCTACAGGTTGGTATCAGAATTGTTCTCCGAGCATTTAATTTCCATGCATGATTTCTGTCTGTGGGCTTTTTATTAACTCTTTGGTTAGTCTGTGAAGTTATCTGTTAGTAGTTCTCAATGTTCACCTTATTTTTGTACCTGTACCTGAAGTGTCTGATTGCTAACTGAAACAGGGTCAGGGAAATGAGAGCTCCCAGCAGCGTGGATATACAAACCTTTTCTGTTATGATCACATCTGTCCAAGACCTGGTTTTGAGAGTGTTTTTGTCAGCTAAGGGTTATGAAGTTGCACCCTCGATGAAAATCAGGTAAAAGCATTGAGCAATCCTCTGAAAAGTACATGTGGCTCTTATTCAAAGGCATGGCTCTGATACTTTTTAAAGTATTTTTCTTTTCAGCTGGACTGATAAACATGCAGTTCTATTCTTTTTCCAAATATAAATATCTTTTCTGTCTGTGCTGGAGCTGTGGCAGATCTGACACTAACAAAAAACCCCCCAAAAGACCCACCCCACAGTTTTAGCGGCGGGTCCTCCAGCTTCTCTTCCTTCTTCCTAGGTATTGAATGGTCTTTTGTGGAAGAAAAGTAGCAGAAATGCTGTGTGGGGAGGAGGAGGAGACAGGGAGTGAGCGTGAGCGCGTGCCTGCGGCTTTGCGAGCATGATGTCATTCTAATTTGCACTGCTAGAGGATGAGCTCATCGGGGAGGGGTCTTGCAGATTTACAGCTGTGCCAATTCATTTCTGGTTTGATTAACATTCTTCAAGCTCCCTCCCTGAGCTAAACAACAGGCACCGCGTTATGAATTATTTACAGACCCATGAGAGCTTCAACTAAATAAAATCGGGCATCAGTGCACAACAAAAAAGAGAGAACTCTCTGTTTTGATTCTGCAGTGTTGTTAGAAACTGGCATGCTTACCATTCCCAAAAGGATAAGCAGGTTGGGGGTTTTTTTGTGTCGTGTGTCCCCCCTCCATTCCTGCTCCTTAACATTTTTGCACTGCTGGGTATCAATGAGTTGGCTTTTTGAGCAAGGTGGGTATGTAAACCTACTATATATATATATATGTTCCTTGTTTAGTTACAGAATAGCATTGACAAGGTTGGATCATTCCATTCTGGAACTCTGGTTTCATTTCTAATAGGAATTTAAATATAAAACTTGAGCTGGTAGAAAATAACAAGCATATTCTTTTCTTTCTAGAGGCCACCTTTAGACTCACCATTTGTTAATTTTTAACAAATAATCCATGAAAAATTATCTGAGAAATAAATAGATTTGCTCTTCGCTGTTGCCAGGAATTTGACTGCATTTAATATAAGATAGGCTTGTCCTTACACAAATTAAATTTCCTTCCACTCTGAAGGAAGCAGCTGAAGATCCACTGTGGTTTCACTCACAGAAACCATACCAGTTTGCAAACGGGCCAGAGCGGCCATCTGAAAATCAGATAAAGTACCTGGGAACTGCTGCTGCCGTGCTCAACATCCTGCGTTGCCGTGGGCTAAAGGTGGTAGTGGATTTGTGTCCTTAGATTCAGGGAAATTCTCCTCAGAAACTCATTTAACAGATTTTTCCAAAGATTAAGATACTAGGTTGAGGTGTTTGGTGCAAATGAGGAGAACAGAATTGTGCCCAGCATCTGGGAGATAGTTTGGGACCTCTCTAAGAAGCGTAACACAGGGCAAATGTTCAGCATTATTTTGGTTTCCCAGAGGTACGTGGTACCTTGTCCTTCAGTGCAACCTTCTGAGATGAGGATGGGGAGAACTTCTCTGGTTTCTGAAGCCCTAATTACTGGTACTGTTAAAGCTTTGTGGCATTATTCAGTCCTGATGTGAGATACTTTAGCTGCTTCCTTTAGAAGTCTTAGTAACTGTAGCACCTCGAGCGATATAAATATAGGGAAATCTGAAATTAAGTTGAGGTAGGGTTTGAGTTATGACCCTTGGTTTCTCTAATATCACTGTGCCCCTCTTTCACATTTGAGGTTGGGGTCTGGGGAGAGTCTGACTGCATACCCCAAAAGTGAACAGATGTGAATATTTTGCTGAGAAATAATACCAGAAGAGCTTGTTGCTGGGGGAAGTAACTCAAGCCAGAGGCCAAGCCGGTTTTATCAGTTAGTTCACCAAAAAGTAGCCCAAAAAGAAAGTGATAATTTTCTAAAAGTCACTGCAGCCAGTTAAGGGTACGGAAATTCTGGTCTCGCCATCCTCTTCTTGGAAGGGAGAAGAATATTCTCTGTCTACAGTACTACAGGTAGTTTTTAAATAGAAAAACCCACCCTGTTTCTGCTGCTGAAGGTGCAGAAGGACTTAGTGTCATTCTTGCAGTCTCTACCACTCAAACAGATGAGGAGGCGGGGTTTCATCTTCACGAAAATAATCTGGAAGCATGGGCGGCAGGTAACAACTCTTCAGCGCCTATGAAAAGCCTCAGCTGGGAGCCTACCAGTGCTCCCTGCCTTTCTCCCACTCCACAGGCATTAGGAAGGTCTGGAGTAGAGCAAATAGACTTGCAGTTTAAACACCAGTTTCCTTATAATCAGCTTTATCTGCTGCAGACAAGTTGCATACCACGCTAGCTTGTATACTTGCAAAACAGTAATCTTTTAATTTCACACCGTGAATGGGAGCCCTGCCAAAATACTCTTATTCAGAGGTGAATTCAAAATACTTTCATCATTTAAAATACCTTCCTCATCAACCCAGCACGTCCACATGAACAAAACTCATAATGTTGAATAAACACCATTTAGTTTCCAGTGGTTTACAGCACTTTATGTACAGCTGGTGCTCAAGGATGAGCTGCGTCTTGAAGCCACCACGGAGTTTGAATTTAGAGATAAGAGCAGAAGTGTTGGGACAGATCCACACCTTGGTTTTTGTTGAAGTAAAGCTTAATTAATTGTTTCGACGAGTTGCCTTGACGGCTGTTCTGGCTACTGCTGGTTCCAGGAGGGACGATGGAGGGGGATCTGCTCTGGGTTTTGCTGCTGAACTGGTAGCACCAGGGGATGGATGTAGCTGATGCTGGGCAAACTGCTTCACTCTTCTGCCTTTCTAGATGTAAAATTGGGACTATTTTACTCTACTTCTGGGTGAAATAGTGAATAGTAGGGTATGCCTTAATTTTAGGAATGTAGTTATGATTAAGCTTGTCAGTCAACAGCAAGTACCTTGGTAAAAGCTGTTGATTAAATACAGGAGCTTTCTTACTCTGAAGAACATAATAAGAATGGGATTTTCCTTTCAGATGGTAGATGATGGTGTAAATTACGAGAGCAGAATTGTGCCCAGCATCTGGAAGATTATGATCAGGATACCTCCTCAATACAGAGGACTTGGAGATCAGTTCCCCTTAGCCTGAAGGAAGCACGAAGTGGGAGATGGAGTTGGGTAGACGTAAGCACCCAGTGCTGCATTAACTGCCCTCGTGTATTTGAGTCCCTTGTACGGAGCTCTGGATGAGACCTGGGAAGCGCCTGAGATCTTGCTCTGGGAGCAGCAGTTAATGGCCAGAGGGATATACTGGGGCATCTCCAAGATGCTGGATACCTCAATTTAGACAAGCCTACTTTTAACCCTGCCTGTAATGGCTGGTCTTCTGTGCTCTGATAATTATTGTGACCAGGTTTCTGTTGAGAGCGGTGGGAGTGCAGGCACACAGTCCACTTGTATACATAGGTACAGATGTCTATATGTAAGTATATAGACATAGGTATATCTGTACATCAGTTTAGGCATCCAAACGAGCTGAATCCCACCCTGTGCCAGCCAGTTTTGCATATATTTCTAACCTGTCCTTTAACTGAAGCTCAGGGTCATGTATCCCAAGTATTTGATTCAAAAGTCCTCAAAAGGAGCATTTTAAAAACACATTTATTGCTTATAGCAGTGGTTTGTAAAACTCACTGACACTTTAAAGTCAATTTGTTTTAAAATGCAAACATGCTTCTTGCTGGAAATCCACAGTTCCCTTTGCAGATCCTACAGCCAGAGCAGCGCTGGGTGTTGCACCAACACCGTGTGGGCGTCGTAGATTTGTTACACACTCGCACATAGAGAATAGATGCATATGGATTATATGTTACAGAACTGTGTTGTGTTGTGCCATACAGATGTACTTTTAACTTGTGCTCTCGTTCAGTGCTTGAGTAGTTCAGGATCTCTCGGTTTGAAAACGATTGTTTAGAAGTGACCCAAGATGTACGTTTTCATGTGGCCATTTCTAGTACACAGTTTCCAGACCTGAGTTTTAAATTAACGGGAATGGTTTTTTCCCAGTTGGCAGTTTATCCACTTAGCTATTGCTTAATCCTGCATTTCATTTTCCTAAATAAATACGTAAATAAAATTGAAGTAATTTATCACACTCCCTTTTTATAGGAGTAAAGTCGTAATACGGATGTATTTTCATCCTATAATAAATACCAAACAGGTGGATGGAAGTTCTGTTCTAGAGGGGAAAAAAAAAACCCACACCAGAACATTAATTTTGCTAAGATTCTTGGCACAAACTGAATTTTTACCTCTTGATATTTATGGCAAGTACAAAACCAAAGTAAAATATTTGAAAAAAAAAAAACCAAACACCCCACCACCAACCCATAGTTTTCATTAGTGGACCATTTTCTTTTTCTAATCTGAGGACTTCTCAAAGCATTTCATGCAGTGCACTGGTGGTACCCTGCTTTTTTGATGCGTTTCCACAAGGCTTGGAAATGTCATGCAGAAAACCAGTGATTTTTAGCACATTTGGCTTAAAAACAGCACAGGGAAAAAGGATCTCTTGGCTGAAGGACCCAGGGTATTTGTAGAAACTTCTTCTTGAGTCTTTTGTGTTCCCTGCTGGGAGTTCCTCCAGTGGAAAATTAATGGCCATTAAATCACATAACAACTCACCAGGGCTGTCAGCTGATTTCTGAGGAGAGCAGGTATTTATTTTCTCTTTCCACCAATAACCGTGTTCTTGTCACCGCTATAAATGCATTTTAACAAGCGATACGTAATCAATTGCTGTTGCACGTTAATGAGCTGTGCTTAAACTTCCCTTGTCAAATTCTACCTTAACTAAGAGAAGAAAAAGGCAGCATATAACTTCATGAAATATTCCTGGAGTGTAAATACAGCGGGGGGGAAAAAGTGAACCCCTTTTATCACATCTGCTTTTTGTTCAGTGCAGAGGATTGCGGGCTAATGGAACAAAATTTCAGCTAATGAATTTTCCCAGCAGTCTAACAAGGGAAAATGCAAATGTAAGCGTGCTGAAATCCTCTGGTCTATACATACAGCTTTGCTATGTCATGATCTAAGGCACAGCTTGAAGATGGAGGATTTTCATCTGATAAAGTAGCAAAAATCACAACTTCCACGGGGAGGGGGGGGGAATAAATGGAAAATGGTTACTCGCTCCCAAGCTTGATTTAAGAGTACAGTTAGAATTCTGGCTGCAAAAAAGCTTCTCAAAATGTTCATTTTCCCAAACTTCTGTTCATAGAATGTGAAGCTGAAGAGAGGCTTGGGTTAAAAAAAGATAAATATTGACCCCACAGATTTTGTCCCTGCCGTTTTGTTTTGGGAACTGGCCTTACTCAGATCGCTGCCAGAAATCATGAGAGAAAATCTGTCTCTCTCTTAGCTGCCTCTCTTCTCCCAGTTTTGGAAGCAAATACCCCTTTCAGAACTGACATTGTAGCCACCTGTAACTGCTGAGAAATATTGGATATTGCTGTTGCAAACGTTCTGTGCTGTTAGAGAACCTATTGCACACCGTCTAGAAACACTGTTCCATGTTGCACTGGCTGAGAACACAGCCCTTGCTTGCTGGGTTATACTCACGGAGATAAATTATGTGTGAATATTTTTGTCAAGGCAACTTTTACAACATTACATGGTTCTTTTTGCTCCAGCGAGTCTTTTGTGGGTTTGGTTTTTTCCTTCTTGTTGTTGTTGTGTGGTGGTTTTGGTGGTTTGGTTTGATTTGGGTTTGGTTTGGTTTGGTTTGGTTTGATTTGGGTTTGGTTTGGTTTGATTTGGGTTTGGTTTGGTTTGATTTGGGTTTGGTTTGGTTTGATTTGGGTTTGGTTTGATTTGGGTTGGGTTTGGGTTTGGCTTGATTTGGGTTTGGCTTGATTTGGGTTTGGTCTGGTTTGGGTTTTTTGTGTGTTATTTTTGGGAGGGGGGTGTTGGTTTGGAGGGTTTTTTTTTGTAATGGTAGTTTTATAAAAGTCAGCTGAGAAATAAACTGCTTAGTCTTGAGGAATAAAAAATGAGAAGAGGAATGAAAAAAACAAACGAAACCAAACCAAAAACCCAAACCAAAACAACAACATATATATATATATATATATATAAATCAAACCCAAACCAAACAAAAAACCCCAAACAAACCAACAAAAACCCAACCAAAACCCAACCCACTTACTCTTTTTCACTTACTCTTTTGACTACTGCTTTTGGATTATCCAAAATCTTGGTTGTTCACCTTGGCAATAATACTCCAGCAACGTTGCTCTAGAGGTTTGGGCTTCTCTGTGGAACTCAGATGCCTTCTGGGCAAAAATGTGAAATCAGTTTTACTTCTACATCTCTTTCACTCGAGAGTGGCGGGTGAGACTCTGGTGATCCTGTTGGCTGATTGCAACAAATTCATTCGTTTTCTTTTAAAAAGCTCCTACCTTGATGTTTTCTGGAGAAGAGTTGCCCCTTCTCACATCGACAGATAAATGTTTCGGTGTATCTCAAATACATTGCTTAGGAGTGAGGTACGCTGGAGGAAGGGGTGAGTTGCAGAAATTGACCAAAGCTTTTTTCTTTCTACTTTTTCGGGAGCTTTTTAAATGTATTTGGTGGTGTGGTTTCGCCTGTTTTCTAATTATTCTTGGGCCGAGAATTAGGTGTGTGTTTATCTAAACACCATTTAATCTGAGACAAGCCTTTGTGGATACCAACAGGTCTGTTATCCAAGCAGAAGCACAGAAAGCAGACCAGTTCAAACCAGTAAGAGTCTTGTGCATCCCAGCGCCTGGGTACTCGGGCCCCTTATGGACCAGTGGGAGCAGGAGGGAGCAGTTTTCTCTTCCTCCTCATGGGCTGGGGTCTCTGCTGTGCAGCTCAACCACAAACACGCTTGGTCATCGGGTGTCAGCCTGGTTGGGGAGCTGGGTGAAATAGAATGATCAAAACTGAAACCTTTGCTTTTTCACCTCTCATTCTGTTTGGGGGTTTGGCTTTTTTTTTTCTGGGTTTCTGCTTTGGAAAGGTAGGATTTTGCCAGTTCCCAGCAGTGCAGTACCGGCGGTGATGTAATGAGCATCCTACCACCAGGACTCCTCGTGAGCCGGGTCCGGCAGCGAGGAGTCACACTGAGGTCATCCTTAGAGTTATTTAAAGAACGAGGAGAGCCTTTTAAATACAAAGTGAAGATGCTATCCTAAGGCGAGCAGTCAAAGCCAGCAGAGGAACCACAGATGGACCCGTTGCGTAAGAGCCTTGCTGGTCGGCGGGTTGATGTATCCCTTGTGACAGAGCATCCCTTCAGCGCGAGCGGGGAGGGCAGGGGGGAGAGCGGGCATACAGAAGCCATCACTAGCTGAACCTGCCCTTGAGTTTATTTGCAGTTGCAAAGCAAGACTGAAAAAAAATCTGTTAGTCTTAAAAGCCTGTGTTACTGGTTTAATAATATTTTTCCTTGTGAAATGTTTTTTTTGCAGGCTGTGACATTATAGAGGCTCGCTTCAAAGCGATTTATCAGGCCCTGCGTGTTGCTGTCGAGAGCTGAGTACCTTTTGTTACAAGCAAATCCTATTTTGGATCGTGTACAGGCACAAGCACACGTGGCTGGGGTTTTTTTCTGGCGCTAAAAGTTAATGATTTTCTTTTTAAGATAGTCCTTTAGCACGACGAACAAATACGCATCTGACGCATGGTTCTTTGCCTTTTTATATCAAGTTAATGCATCAAAAATTCAGCTATAAGGTCCTACGCAGGACGATGGAAGGATGGAGAACAAACAAAAGTAATCGTGAATGGTAGAACTGGCGTGCGCTCTCTCTCTCTCTCTTCCCAATTTGCCCCGGTTTAATTGTGTATTTAATTATCAAACCATTGTTAAAACTTCCAGCCATTGCAGTTAACGCAGGCTCTGGAACGGGCTCTGCCCTGTATTTTTTCACTGTTAGCAGTCGTAGGCTCTGCAACAGGCTCTGCCCTGTGTTTTTTCACCGTTAGCAGTCATTCCTGAAGCACAGAAGGACCACGTTCTCTCCGAACTGTTTGTCACGAATGTTGTTTTAATCTGGTTTGAGTTTGCCAAGCTACGAGTCCCACAGTTCTCAGAGTCCCACGTCAAGCTGTTTGGGGTACATTTTTGTTCCTGCCTTCCCTATGGAGTAATGCCTAATTTTATTTTTTTTTTTTGGATGGGTTTCCTCTGTGTGCTTTTGTGAACACCAGCTTTCAGACGATGCAAACCGAGGAGTTGAGCCTACTGCTGAAGCTGCAGCCACAACAATTGGGGTTAGCAGAGTTACTCTCTTCTTTTCCTGGGGAAAAAAAAGGAAGAGTTTTGAATATTTTCCAAAATGTTCGACATCATCAAGAGCAGGGCAGTATGCTGTGGTGCTCTGGGGTTGTATTTTTATCAGCAGGCTATTGTTACACTACTGCTGTAATGCGTTTCAGCTCACGCTGTTCCCTACCAGAACTTGTTCCTGCCAGGATGAGAACCTGACTCTGGAGAGTTTGAGCCAAGTGCTTTGGCATTAGTGAAAGGAGGAACTTTGCAAATTGAAGATGGCACAGCCTGGGAAGATAAAACCTGTGCTTCCTTACTCCCAGCATGCTGTAATGAAAGATGCTGGCCTAGATTTATTTGCTCATAAGGCAGAGATTACCCTAAGCAAGCTGGGGGCACCGGTGACCTGTTGAGTTGTGCTGAGGTGGGGAAGAGAATCAAAATTCTGTGTGTGTGAGAAGAGATTGTTGAAGGGAAGAAGGAGAGAAATAATTTGATTCATCTCTTTTGAAAAGGCAGAAGGCGATGGTAGAGAAGACGCCGCAGTTGGGCTGTGCTGTCAGCTCCACTGGGGACTCGTAGCTGCATTGCAGCTGTAACATCTGTATTGAGATGTGCAAAGGAGAAAGAATAAATTCAGTTACCTTTAGATCAGGAGTATTTATAAATATTCCACATAGCTTCTTTTGACCCATCTAAATCAACCATTTTTTCTGCTTACAGTGATTTATCCAAAAAAAAAAACCCAAACAACTTTCATAAGACTTCCCAATCTTTTTTTTTTTTTATTTTCATAATAGCTCCACACTTTTCTAAAGTTCTGTCTTTAATTCATTTAAAATATAAGTATCTCTTTTGGTTACCTTTTCCTGGAGTGGTATTACAGATCATAGGTAAACTGCTGAGAAACAAATGGCAAAACAATGATCTGCAGATTGGGTTTGCCCAAATCTCCCACCGTCCCCATGGGAACATAGGACCCGTGGGTGGCAATTGCTGCCCTCTGCTTTTTCTGGGTCTCTATCACTTGGAAAGTGTTCTTATATGGATTACAAATAAGCCTTCCCTCGCTCTCAGTGGGTGTGTTATCTCCCCAGTTGCTTGAGTTTCTGGCGTTGGATTCGGTATTTTCATCTGGGAAAGACAAAACTGATGTAGCATCTGCTACGTCAACATCTTCAGCTCATTGCAGGTACAATGATTATTCTCAAAGGCTAAGGGGGGTTTACCAGAAACCCCCCCCACAGTTTTTCAAAAGGCCGAGTTGAGAGGATGGTGAGCTCGGCCAGGGCAGTATTTGGGTGGCTCTGAGTGCAGGGCAGCAAACGGTGCCAGCTTCACAAGGGGTCTTCTCCTCTCCCTGTTCTCAGCTGTCCCCTTAGCACATCACAGCTCTCCCTGATGTTGTTCTTGTTACATTTGATGAGCTGGGACCTTGGGGTTTTGTATTAGTTTCCATCTCTTTCCACTGTCAGCAGGGATGGTTTGAGTTGCACTGAGCGGCACCTCTTGGGTGTGGAGCACACCCAGCCTCCTTCCCTGAAGAGTGTTAAGTGCTCAGAAGTGTGACATTTTCCCTTTGTAACAGTTCCCTGTTGAAGCAATCCTGTTTCTGAAAGAGGTTGTGCTTGTGAACAAGTGAAACCAGTAGCTAAGAAAAGGGAGGAACGTGGATCTATCAGCTGGTAGCTGGAAGAACTGCTGGGTGGCTTCAGGGTGCTATTGCGACTCGGTTTGTAGAGACTGAGTTGGTTTTGGCATCAGCAAGTGGCCTTTAAAGGAGCTGGAGCGGAAAATCTGTGAGGTTTATGGGTGACCGTAAGGGATAAAACTGTTCTCTGCAGGGTTCTGTTAGTCATTTCTGAATTTAATTTTTGCTTTGCACTCGTAATCTATCAAGTGATTACCCTTTATTTGATTGCTCTATTTTGAAGCAGACCATTTCTGTGATACTCCTACTCCAGCTTCTGTTGTCACCCTGAGGGCTCTTTGCCAGATAAATTCTCCTGATATGTCCCAGCTGTTTGAAAAGTAAAAAAAAAAATTCATTGGATCGATTTTTGCAATATACAGAATAAGTTGACCTTGTAAACTGCAGCTTATCTCCCAGTGTTGAATTCGGCTTGCTTAACTGTCCCCATTTATGCAGAGCGTTTAAAAACTGTAGGTCTTACCCCCGGGCAGTGTTTTGTTGCCCATCTTCTCCCTCCTATGCACTCCTGGACACTGTATCCTGTATTTTGTCAATCAGGGAGCGAGACCTAGAGTTCAGGCTTTTGCCATCCAGATGGCTTTGAAATTTCAGTTACCTTTAAGGAAGATGGAGACGGAGCTGCTCGAGAAGTGGTGATAACAAAGCTTCGATGAAAAAAGGCATTTTCCATCTCTTTTGCAGGCTTTGCCTTAAGCAAACTTTTTGGGGGAGTCTGAGAGGGCAGAGCAGCTATTCCTGCCACTGGGCTGCAGAGGGGACAGTGGCACCGGAGCACGTGCATGGGATGTGTTTACAGCAGACAAATCACAGTAACTTGGCATCCTTTTCGTTGCTGGTGTAACGCTCCCCCAGGAGGGCTGGTGGCCTATTGGGCAGGCAGGGTAGCATCACTGGGGTGTACCCCCCCACTGCGTAGTGAGGGTTGAGAGTAGGGAGAAATCACACCAGGAGCTTAAACTGTGGATTTAGTCGCATAAGGAAACACGGGTCTTAGGGCGAGTTGGATGCTGGCGGAGGAGACGGAACAGTGAGAGGTCGGATGTTGTGTTGCTTTGGGACATTTGCGTAGCCTTGTACTTGTCTCGGACCCGCTTTTGCTTATCTTTTGGAGCTTAAATCCCGCCTTTCCTTGCAGAGAGCTCTGCCTGAAGGAGGAGGATGTGATAGTTTCTTAACACAGTTGCGTGATTATCAGAAAAGCAGTAAATTCATCAGCAAAACCAATGAAAGGATTGAGCAAGAGCGAAGGTAGTAACTAAAGTTCCATTTGAGCTTGGCCGTTAAAGAAAAGGACAACTTTAAATACCACGCTGGCTAGGTAAGGGTATTGCAGGGATCTCCCCTGAGGAAGCAGGAAGACATGAAGCTGAGAGATGTGGGGTGGTGGTAAAAGATCTGTCCCCAAGGTCCTCTAACTTCTGCTGCTTGTGCCTCAGCTGGTTCGTTATAACTCGGCTATTGGCGTGCGTTTGGATTCACAAAGACCGGGAAATAAAGGTTCCAAAACTTCTTGGTCTCAAATGCAGACTGGGCTGACACAGATCTATCCACCCAGAAGCTGGGACATGGCATTTGGAGACTGGGACGTGGGGTTAGAGGAAAGAAGAAATCTTCATAGCCGATGCCGTAGATGAACTTAAAATTGATTGAGATTTCGTTAACACCTAATAACAGCATGAGCAACATCGGGGATTATAACTTCAGAAAATCTCCTTAGCCTTGGTGGGATAAATGATTTGTGAACAATCGACGTGTAACAAATGAGTGACTCTCCTCTCTTGAGTGCAGGTTCAGCCTTCCAGCAGAGAAAGCTGGAAGAGACTGAGGCAGTCTTAGGGCATCGACTCGCGTGTGATGCTGACTAAATGCAGATGGTTTAAGTGGTTCCTGTCTTCTGTGTTATGCTTTGTCTCTCTCTCTACGGCTGCTGGTGCTGCAGCGGTGCTGGCTGAGTGAGACGTGAAATAAATTTACATTTAAGAGGCAAACTGTAAAAATATGTTTGGGAGCAGAACAGCACTTGTAGCTGCTGAAGTTCTTGTGGCTGGGAAGTACAAGCAGAGCGTTCCTTTTTTGCCTCGTGCAGCTGAGGCATGGCAAGTAGTAATAATGACTGTGGGCTGAGAAGAAAGTCCACAAAGTGTTACTTATTTGGGCTTTCCATATTGAAAACCTGTTAAATTGGATCCGGTAGAAAAAAGCATCCCAGTAATTGCAAGAGTGTGGTTTGGCATGGCTAGAAATGGCACGACTGTTACTCTCCTTTACTTTCATCATAGGCACAGCTGCCAATGCTGACAATTTTGGGGTGTTATTGACAAAATTATTTGGAGCAAAGGTTAGTTTTTACGAGCAGCAGTCTGAGTCATTGTAGAGAGGGAAAAAAAAAAACCCCAAACATCAATATGGAAGAGCTGGAAGTTTAAAATTACAAGCTATTTGGAGGAACTTTGGGATTAGCTCTGCGTCTAGACGCTGACATCTTGACATCAACTTGGCAAACGCTTGCAGCAACTGCTCTGGTGTGATTTTGCAACTCTGCAGAGGCCTGGACGGAGCATGTTAATCCTGTTGCCGCACACAGAGAGAGCCTTGTTGGGAGGCTGACTGCAAACGCTAGAGATCAGCTTCTCCAGCATATCAGGAACATGTGGTCGTTTTGTCCTCACGTGTTGTAGAAGTGCAAATGTACCATTCCATCCACAGCTGGATGAAGGAGTAGGGACGGTCGATGTAGTCTTGCAGGAGTGGACTACAGAGCAGCTGAATCCTTCTCAGAGAGCGGATTTTCCTGCTTGGATATTAGGTAGCTGGAAAGTTATCCGGCAGGGCTGGTGTCCAGAAAGTGTAGCATCTCCATGTCACCTGTGAGGAAGGGTCTTGTGGGCCCAGAGGAATTGGGCATTCTGAGTGAAGTACTTCTCTGCAGGTGAGAGGACCTAATGGGTGACAGATTCAGGTATTAGCTGATTGTAGCAGATATCGAAGACCTTCCCAGTACTCGATGATGACCGTATGGCTGCTGTGCTCTTTGCAGAAGCCTTGGCTGAAGGAATGGAGGGTTTCTTTGAACGTGATGCAGCAAGAACCATCATCAGCATTTCTGTTTCCAGTTGCTGATGTGTTGCAAAAGACAGTGATGAGAGCTGAGCTGTTGTGCAACGTGAGAGAGCGTTCATCGGGGTCCTTGAATTAGACCAAAAGCAGCTGTGAAACTGTTTCATGGACAAGTTTGAGCTTTGCTTACTAAAATATCAAGAGGCTTTGACTGTAGCATAGTTTCCAGTTGATGAGCCTTCCACGTGATGGTGAAATGGGATTCTGGAAAGGGGACTGCAACCAGCATGTCCTATCCCTCTCGTTGACTTACCGATCAACGGTTCATGGGAAACATCAGGTAGCTGAGAACTTCTCATATTGGGCTTCAAATAAAGACTCCACCTGGTTGGTTAGGTAGGGCTCCTGGCAAGACATCGAGGAAACTCTAGAAAGCCAACAGTGCAGAGTAGATGGGGGAAAGTGGCCTCTTGCAAGAAAAAGTTCATCGTGATCTGTAGTAAATGAGAAGATGGTCTTCAACGATCAGTTATGCTTGAAAGCAAACGTTTACAAGAAGCTCTCTGCTTAGATTCCGCTGTCCCACAAGGATGAAGAGCAAAATTCTGCTAGACCTGGTGGGTTTAGTATTTTATATTGATAACGTTTGCTCTTCAGAAATTGTACATTGTCAGGAAGACCAAAAAATAGAAAGAAGTGATAGTATAGACCTTTTTAGAGACAAAGAAAATCTGAGCTGTCTAAAAGAACCCGTGACTCCTTGAGTGATGGGTCACTGAAGCCTGGTTTCTCCTGGCGTCTGTTGGTCTCCCAAGTCCTCTCCTCCCTCCCCTGGAAAGCTGGCTGCCCTCCTCTGCTTTGTTACCCCTTCCCCGCACCCTCTCCTCTGACTTAGTGCTGGTTCCCAGCAAGACCAAGCAGAGGCAGCAACAGGTCCTTGTCTTCCTGCTGTGCCTTCCTGCCAACTTGGGCACGCATCACACCTGCAAAAAAATCTTAACCTCTCCCCCGACCCTGGCTTTCTGCCAATTTGCTAATGATGTGAAATAATTGGTTTATAATCTGAGCAGGAAGAACTCAGGATCAGTCTTTCTGAGAGGGTATGGGAAGGTTAATTGTGTTTAAGCAGAAGCAACAAGGAAAAACTCAGATCCCTTAGCTCCCGTTCGTAGTTATTCACTGTACAGTGTAGTGTTTGTTATTTAATGTTACTGGAAATCTTAATCTCGTTTTGCATCTCTGTGTCTTCATCCAAGAAAAAACCAACCCAAAATACACGGCTCTAAGGATACAAATAGCTGAAATCCTGAAAAATAAAGTAACGGGGTCAAACATACAGAGGGTCACAATAATCCTGGCAGTTTGATAGGAAGACGTGTACTCTTTTCCCACTGCTTCTCCTATTTACACTAAACTCATTTGCTTGAAGGAACCACTTGATAGGCTCAGGTTGCCAGAAGACAAAAGCCCTGAGAACTCTGCCTGGTGGCTTGCGTTCATTTCTTGTGCTCTTCTGGTATTAAAAAACCCCAAAGAAATACTAAAAAATAAACTGCAATATTTGCTAACGTGTTTCCTGCCTCCCATTCGCTGTGTTTCAGAAAATCTTCAGAAGAACTGGACATGGATAAAGTAACAGCAGCCATGGTACTCACCAGTTTATCCACCAGCCCTTTGGTCCGCAGCCCTCCTGTCCGACCCAACGGTAAGCTGTCAGAGCAGCGCCGGGGCAGGGGGGGTGCCAGGATCCTGCACGTGGGGGGCTTGATTCCAGGAGTTGTGGCTGTGGTGGAGGGTGAAGGGTGAGGGGCTGTCTTCTGGCAGTGAGCTGTGCGTGCTGGGGGTCATGCTGAGGTTTGCTCTGACCTAGTCAAGGTCTTTGGAGCAGCGTTGGCAGAATCATCACCGAATGTTAGGGGTTGGAAGGGACCCCTGAAGATCATCGAGTCCAAATTTTCTGCAACTGTAGAGCGGCTCCGGTGAATGAAATGGGAGATGCCCCATTTCAAATACGGGAGATGAGCTCTGCAGAAGGGCTCCTGCCCTGCCTGAAACCCTTACTTGCATTTGCACGTACGCAACAAACACGACGGCAGTTGTTCTCGTCCCCACCCCGTGGAAATCAGATCAGATTTTACTCAACGCTACAAAGAAGTGAAGCTCTTCCAGCTCACAGCCCTCAGCTGCCAGTGCGGGATCAGACCCCCAATTCCCATCCCCTTTGTAACTCCCTGATGTTCTACCATCAAATCCACAGTCCCTCAGAAGGCCAAGCCATTCAGAAGACACACCAACAAAACTAAATCTCAAGAGTTAGTGGTAATAACGAGGCTGCTAATGAGATACCGATCTACACAAGCCTGACTGGTGTTATAAAATCCTCTGTAAAGCTGTTACATTTTAAGGAATGATTGAAATTAGGGCACCCTTGTTAGGATGTCTCAGCGTTTGGCTTTTCTTACTGACTACTTCACTGGTGTTAAATAGTCACTAGATGCCCTCCCACTGTAAATCATTTGAGGCTTTTGGGGAATACTTACAGCTGTAGATTAATAGGAAAGTGGTCTTTGTTTTTATTCAGGGACGATCCCCTGAATTATGTTCTTAAAAGGAGTTAGTACCAAGTGTCTCAGCTTTAAAGGGTTTTGAACAAATAGCGTGGGTTTTCCGTTCCTTCCCAGAAAACAGCAGTTTTATCCATGTAGCTGGAATTCTAGCCATGAGCCCCCATGCCTCCCATTTGTGTGCTTTCCAGTGTTGAAAACCAGAAGTACTTATGGAGTACCACTGCTCCCAAGAGCCTTGGGGAAGCTCAGGCAGTGACATCCCACCTCGTGGTGGAGGTTGCCAGCCCCCGGGGAAGTCCAATGGAAGGGTCAAAACGTACCTGCTCTCCAGCTGCTCAGCTCACAGATGAAGACGGATTTGTACTGATGGGCCAGGCAGCGATTTGGAGTGGCCAAGGCACGCACGCATCCCACCTTGCATGCCCGGTGATGGGTAGCTGCTGTGGTGTGGGGGCGAGGCAATATCTGCCCCCTTGGACAGTATGAGCAGATGATGCTTGTCAGGAGCAACAGTGCACATTAGGCAGCAGCAGCTGTCGCTTGGAAAGATCTTCCAGACAAGCCCTTTTTGAATTGCTAATAGGTAAATGGTAGCTGTTATCTGCCTTTTGATATTTCTTCATGCAGCCTGAATGCTCGTTGATAATTCTTCACGTAGCTTGTCTGCTTCTTTCCTCAAAGCTGGGAAGCCTGAAAAAGTAATTCGTACGTTCTCAGTAGTCGCAGACAAGATTTTGAAGCTGTTGTTGGGGCACCAACTCCCTGAATATCTTAGTTTTGCCCCGGTGAAGACTTACTAAAAGCTGAAATAAAAGTGTGAAGATTTGATAATTTAAAGCTCATTCGCTGTTGCAAGGCTGGGCTCTGATCTCAGTAATACGAGCTACAAATGCACTAACGATTGATTCTTCCTCCATCCTTTTCCAAAAAAGGGCAGTAAGTAGCAGTGTAATTAAAGAAACATTTGTTTAAACCATTGGAATTCTGCCTAGACGTCAAAAAAAATGACATTAGCATTAATACCAAAGTCTGATCTATGCTGGAATTACTGGGGATTATCACCCATGTAAACTGGATCAGAGTCTGGCCCTTGTTTCCCTGCAGCTGAGTAATACTTGGTCTGGTTCTCTTTCACGCAACTCCAGCAATGTGAAAAGAGCCCCCAAAATAAGAGTAAGTTGCATTTATTTATATTTTAAACATATTTACAGTGACGGATTTGTTAGTATTAATGAGAACCAGTGATTGGGTTGGGTTTTTTTCCTGTTGTCAACCTCTTTCAGTCTTCCATACGACTTTAAACCTGTTCTTGAGTTACACCTCGGCGAGGTGGGGAGAGCCCGTAAACCCTGAGGATACAAAGCACCACCATAAATATGTCGGAAAGTAGTAGTTGAAAGAGCGCTCTTTCCTTTGTTAGTTTCTGAAGAAATGGAAATTTTAAGCTATGCTAAGGTCACAAGTTGATACCAGATGTAATTCTTGGCTTCGGCACAACGTTCAAGTACAAATACTTAAAAAGAAACAAAACCCCTACCTCCTTTACAGTCATATGAAAGCTGTAATCATGACATTTTCATATGCTAACTTCTTAGCTACTGGAAACGTGTCTGTCCTCTTCCAGAAAGGAATTTGGGGGAGGAGGGAGGGTTGATCTCATTTATGCTCCGTGGTCCTGATCAGTAAGTGCCGGGACTTGGCTGCCACCGGCTACACGAGCGGGTATTTTCCTGCATGTCCTCGCTTGCTGGAGCACTGCCTTCTGTTTGGTGAACAGCTGATGTTAAAGATTAAGGCTTTCATCCAAAATCAACTGAATTAGGAGGAAAAAAAAAAAGGGGAAAAAAAAAAATCATTGGTTTTTGGGTTAAGCTCTTGGTAGCAGGTGGTAGATGTTATTTTTGTGCCGATGTAATCGGTTATGTTTATCCGTAAGAAATTAAGAAGGAATGGAGGAGTGACTTCTTCAGAACTCTTAAAGGCGGGCACTGGCTTGTAAAAAACTCCCTTCTCACGCTTAAATTGCATTTCACAAAGAGATAAGGTGGTGTTTGCTTGCCAGCTCCAGGGTCGGCTATTGCACAATGCTCAGGCACCTATGGTGTCGTTGGGAAAAGCTTCCAATACCTGAGTCAGGGAGAAACTGCACCTAAACCATCTCTGCCCATGTGCCCAAGCCTTGTGAACCAGAAGCTTTGGGCAGAGCTTCCCGTGGTTGCCCTGCTGGACCCGCTCGGGCCATACCTTTGCTGAGCTGCTGGTGAGCTGCATATTCCAGAAGCCCTTTGGAGACTGGGAAGAGTGACAGTCTAACACCTGAGGACCTCAGTAGGTGAAGCACGGTGCAAGCCCTGCCTCAGGGTGAGGAGGCAGTGCCGTTACTCCTGCCCACCACGTTGCAGAGTAACGTGTTCGTTTGAGCATCTGCTTACCACCTATTGTCAGGGGAACTGCTGCCGTGAGGAGGAGGGTCCTAGGTGTGGATCTCCTCCTCTGTGCCTCCCACTGCTGAGACCAGATGCCTAGCAGAACACCAGTGTGAAGAAGAAGGGATATCATGCCAAGGATAACACCACCTCATTTAGAATTAGATTCGAATTAGGCAAAGGTGTGTGCACTGTGAGGTTATGAGAAGACAGCTAAGAGTGCAATTACGGTTTTGTTTGGGGTTTTAGTCCTGGGTTTGCAGATCTAGCTAGTGTCCTGGGACTCGGAGTGTATGTCCCCTTCCCAGGAGATCTACTGTTGGCCATGCTGTTGGTGGCTTGGATCTTGCTCTGATGCCCCGCCACGGTCCTGTGTCCCCGTTGACAGTTGAGGATGCATTTGAATGTTTTCCCTTAACCGTGCATGCAATACCTGACTGCTTGTTGTGGTTTATGCTGTGGAACAGGTTCTTTTTCCATACCAAGCATTTCTTCTTACAAAACCACTTTGTTTTTAAAGAAAAAAATTGAAAAATGAAGCGTGGAACATATAAATTGTGTGCAGTGGGATAGATGTGGTTGTCCTCTCTACATCCAAAGCATTTGCTTGCCATGATTGAATGTCGTTAATTAGCAACATGGCACCTAAGCCCTAGATAAAAAAGAGCTCCTCATCCCTAGCGTGTGATACTGTTGTAATGATGGCTGTTGTTGTTCTTGACAGAATCCCTAAATGGATCTTGGAAAGAAGGAGGATTTGTGCCTTCTAGTACCAGCAGCAGTGGATACTGGAGCTGGAATGCTCCCAGTGACCAGTCCAACCCATCCACCCCATCTCCACCTCTGTCAGCAGATAGCTTCAAAGCTTTTCGGACACCTTCCCAGCCAGATGATGGTATCGATGAAGCTGAAACAAGCAACCTTCTCTTTGATGAACCTATTCCTAGGAAGAGAAAGGTTAGCCTCATGTCAAATTCCACACCCGTGGGCAGACAGGCTGTTGGTAGACTGCTGTGAGAAAAGGAAGAGGTTACCCAAACAGCTCAGTGTGTGTATCCCTCCTTGGCATCCAGTTAACGTAGGTACTCGGCCTCCGCTTGACGTCTCATTCAACCTAGTCACCTACTGCACACACATACTGCTGTCAGCACCACATATTGGCTGGCAGATGGTGAGGTTCTACAGAGCCTCCTGCTCAGAAAACACTAGAGTCATCTCCAGAAGGTGTTGCCTCTGGCCATTCAAGGGATTTCTGTCCCGCTTTGCCAAATTCTTTGTATGCAGGATGCAACAGGCAGCCTTTACATGTCATCGCAAAAAAATTGGGTATGGCCTTAATACTTCTTGTTCCCTGAAAGTGCTGTTTGTCTGACAGCACGTCAGATACCTTAATAGTGTGGGTTTTCTCTGCGTGGATGTACGGAGTGAAAAAAAGGAGAGATCAAACCGGATGGCTTTTGGTACAGTATTAGCAGTGGCCAAATTTATCCTCGGTACAACTGCAAAAGCAGACTAAATAAAACACAGCTTAAAAAGAAAATAATAATAATAAAAAGGCCAAAATTAACCCCCCAGAAAGCACCGTTACACTAGCAAGCAAGCTCCTCTAGAAGGAAAAAACAAAGAGATGGCACTAATCCAAATTTCCTTCCCTCCCAACTCGACAGGACAGATTTTACATAGCGAGAGTGCTTTTTGTAAGGAGAAAAAAAAACAGAGAATTGGTTCTCCTTAGTGACTTTGTTTCTGGCTCAGTCTGAGACAGTTAATTGCTTCATCACCAGCAGGAAGAAGTTTTAATGATCGTTTAAACCTGTTCAGATTTATCCTTTTGCTCCAGAAGTTGTTTATTTACCAACCCACACTGTTCTGCCCTTGTCTGCGGGAGAGCCGTGGAAAATCTTTGTGCCTCTTGCTAAAAAGAAAAATGGTTTGGAGGACACCTTTGCAATAATAAATTACAAGTTAGAGCTGACTGTTAAACTAAGGACAGATGATTTTGGGGGGCGCGGGACAGGAGGAGTAGGAATGCAGAAGTTTTGCCTTTTACCTCTCCGTTAAAGTTCAGCTTTCTTAGCATCACTCTTGTTGCTCAGCTGTGAGGAAGCAGATGGGTTTGCAGCTGCCCTCTTTATTGTTTCCTCAGTTGTCTTGGAATATCCATTTATGTTCTGTTATTTTCTTAAACAAAACGTTAAGCCTGATTAGACATTTTTTTTGGACTGGAGAGAAGTGGAAGCGTGGTTTACATTCTGTATTTCTACCCAGTGAGATTTCATCTCTATTCAAATGGTAGTTGCATTACCACATCACAAAAACATAGAGGGAATTTCTGTGTAAATTACTCCAAAAATAGAAAGTTTTCCTGCAAACTGTAAGATCAGGTACCTCAAATCTTAAAGCCCCTCCCACCCCTACTTGCAAACAGAAGATGTTAGACCACCAAGCAACTATGAGAACAGGCTGCTGCAATCAGTTTGTAGTTTAAAAAGCCCATCATCTGAGATTTTTTTAAGTGACATTCTAATCATCTTTCCAGCAAATGCTGAACCTCACCATCTACTGGCGTGAAGCTCCAAAGGGTCCAAACTGAAGAACAAGAGGGAGGATAATAAGCTCTTCCTCACGTTCTCTTTAATAATACGTCTGTAATAACAGAGAAAATTATTTTTGAGAGGTACAAATGATTTAGAATTTTTTCAATTTAAGATTATATGAAGTAGGTTTCCTTTGGGGGTAAAATTGGCACACACTGTGCTTTCAACTAAGACTAGTTTTCTTCAGAGTCTTCAAAATATTGAAGATTAGGCTAATTAAAGCCTCGTTTGCTGTGCTCTAAATCAACGATAACTCCGGTTAGTCCAGTGAAGTTGCACTGAGGAATATAACAAGAATATTAAAATGAGCTGATACACATATTCCTTTTAAAATGTTGAACACAGCCAGATGGCTTCTCATTCTCTTATCCAAGAAAGGGTCACAGCAGCTTCTGTGAGAAGGTTTTGCCAGCTCATGGGTGAATATTGTCTACGGTTTTCTGGCACAATATTTTTTGTTGCAAAATTGAGGAGTAGAAATAGTCAGAAGAGCTTGTTTTAGGAAGGTCTTAGTTTAAGAAGGTACCTTGCAGTAAGTGAGAAATCCTCATCGGTTGTTGTTTGAAAGGGTCCAGAGAACTACAGGAAGTTTTTATATCGTCTGCCTCCTTTAATGGGAAGACAGAAAATGAAAAAGCCATGGCAAAGAGTGGAGAGAGGTGAGTTTTTCTCACACCCTGCTCCTACAGCTTTTCTCTGGGATCCTGTTGACTCCAGTAGGTTGACACTGTTGACAGAGACCGTTACATTTGGAGATGAGGCTCTGAGCCGTCACAGTGGTTTGGAACAGTAGATCTGGTTTGGATGGTTTGTTTTTCTATCTTCTGTACAACTAATGTTGCTTTACTCGTCATTTTCAGAACTCCATGAAGGTGATGTTCAAATGCCTGTGGAAAAACTGTGGGAAGGTACTGAGCACAGCTGCAGGGATTCAGAAACACATACGGACCATTCACCTCGGGTAAGAGTAGTCTCTTGGGAAGTCTAGAGGATTTGGTAGAGAAGGGGAGCAGCCACACGTCGCTGGGGTGATGAGCTGGCTTGTCCCTGGCTTTTCTGTCTCAGATCCCTAGGTCTCTGAGGAAGTTCCAAAGGGATGTGTCAAGGTGAACAAGAACTTTCTCCGATAGCAAGGCGCTTTCTTTCGTGAACTTTTGTGAACTTTGCTAGAAGCTCAAACACAGCTCCAGGTCACGCTGCACTTCCCTAACTCCGCAGCTTGGTGGCATTTACTTTGTACGTGCTGTCTGCGCGTCACCTCCGAGCTGACACCGTGTGAAAGACAGCAGCTTTCAGGTCCTTGCACGAATACTTCCCAGCCTTATTTCATAGAATCACAGAATCATTCAGGCTGGAAAAGACCCTTGGGATCATCAAGTCCAACCATTAACCCTGCTCTTCAAAGTCCACCCCTAAACCCTGTCCCCAAACACCACATCTGAATGACCCTTAAGCACATCCAGGGGTGGTGACTCCACCCCCTCCCTGGGCAGCCTGTTCCAGTGGCTGACTCCTCTTGCTGTGAAAAACTTCTCCCTGATGTCCGGTCTAAACCTACCCATGTACCTTCCTTGGACTGGAAGCAGAAGTAAATGAATCTTGTATAACAGACACAAGCTTATTTCAGAGCTTTAGTTCGCAACTGAAATCTCTTGTGCAACCTGCTGAGTGACCTGCCTGTCCCAGAGGTAGTTGCAGTGGAGACTCGTGGTCTTCACCTGTTAGGTATGTGGAAATACATCCCTGTTGCATAAGTCTGTTCCCAGTGCTGAACAACTAAAGTAACTGTGAGGAAATAGTCTGGTGTGGAGCTCAGCAGAGTCTTGTAGAGGTCACAGTAATTGCTGTTGGGCTTAGGCTCTGTGAGAAACAGAGAAAAAAAGCTCTCAAAATGCAGTTACAAATGTTGCTTTGGCCTGGGTATTATCAAAACCCCCTTTTACATGGCACGGGAGAGGGAGAAGTAAATAGCTGAACTTCCCCAGAATTTGGAGGTTGCGACTTTTTTGGAGAGAGGAGTTCTGGTGAGTGACTGGTACTTCTGCTGGAGCCTTTCAAACCTGCTCTCTCAACGAGTTCTGTTGAGTAAGGTGGTGAGAGGACCACAGGTAGAGAGGTGTATGGGCGAGCAGGCTGAAGAAGTGGCTAGGGGCTGATTTTGAGGTGCGTGCCTGGAAAAGGAGAGGCCCAACCTTCAGCCCTGATATGGACATGCAGGCAGGAGGATGTTTAGAGCTCTCAGATTTCCCATATGGAATATTCAGGAGAAAATGCAGATGTATGAGCTCTGAGATACCTCTGTGTAGCATGTGGATTGTGAATGTACTAAAATAGGGGGTTGCTTTGGACTTTAAGATAACGTGAGCTACTGGGAGCTACTGCTTTGACTGGGCTGTTTCACTTCTAGCACAAGCATGCAGCAAAGAGTACCAGGGGTGCAGGGACAATTAAACCTCTTACATCTCCTCATTCAGTAAGTCTGCTTCTGGAGAGTAGGACCAGAAACTTCAGCACTGACTTTATGTGTTGTTTCTTTACCTGTTGTGGAATAACAGCTGGAGTCGGGTGAGTTAGAAACTAAGATCCTATTGAAGGTACAGCTTTGGTCACGCATCAAGGAAAGGTCTAACATCGAAGAAGGTCCCAGGGTGGAGTGCAACTGGTGTGCAAGGAATCCCTTCCACGGGGGGGTCCCCGGCCAACACCGCCTGCGAGCAGCACGGGGGGCGAGTGGGGTGGAGACTCCGCGGCCACGCTCCGCAAATCACCACAGAGATGGGAGCTCTGGGGGACTATGGAGCTGACAAGCTGCGTATTTGCCACCCTGGGCCAACAGCCTGTCACTTCCTGACAAAGTGCTGTCCTTGGGGCGAGCTGTGCTCGGTGTAACGTCGTTACAGCACCCGGACGCAGCTCCAGCCCAAAGGCTGCCTGCCCCAGAGTGGGACTAACCCCCTGAGCTCGCACCCTGAGTCTTCTTTATCTACACCTTTAAAAGCAAAGCTCTGGAGAGAGCTTTACACCAATGGGAGTAGGAGTGTTCATGGCCAGAGTCACTCAAGCTCCACCTTGAAGGTAAAAAAGAATGTAACAATGGTTTCAGGGAGGGGGGCCGTGAGGGAAGACAAGTCAGGGTGGAGACCATCGCTGATCACCTCTGACTCCCGGATCAGTCGATGGGCTGAGCCCCTCCCCGCCACAGGGTCACCGCTGGGCAAGATCCCGACTCTCCGAGCACATCCGCGGGGAAACAGAAACCTCCCCAGAGCTGCTCCTCTTAACTTCACGCCGCGTTTGGTGCATTCACACGTGCCATGCACACAGTTCTTTATTGCCGGCGATCCGCAAGAACCCGCCCTGCTGTGGCTCTCCACAAACTGCACTCTGTTCCCCTTGCCGGTCACCAGAGCCTCCCACTGGGTGCTGCCGGCTCCTTACTGGCCACTTGAGACCTGGAGCGCGACCAGACGGGGAGCGCAGCGCTGGCAGTGAATCCGGAGCCGGGAGAGTTCGGATACAGCGAGCGCTGGACGGTGCTCAGAACCTAAGCCCAGCCACCCCCAGCCCCTCTGATATCTGAGGACAAGCTGGAACCCAACGGGGTTTCTTTTCTGCCAGACCGCAATAAAATGGAAAGTGGCGTGGTGAAGCCACGTTGGTTGCCGCCAATCTCCTCCCTCTTTCTCCATGTGCCTTAGCAGACCCTTCAGGAGCATCTGCTCCGTGATCTTGCCGGGCACATCGTGCAGTGGTTCTACTCAGGAACGTGTCAGATGGTTCCATACAACTCCCATATTGACCTCCATTTGGACTTCCATCATCTAGTTACCCTTCTCTTGAGCGCCAGCGTGTTCTTAAAGCATGGTGAGCTTTGTAAGGAATCCACCGTGAAAACTTGAGAGTTATTGGCTACTGTACCAATAAAAGAATGGTCTTGGTTTCCATCATTCGTGGATTTTCCTCTTGATTGTGCGCAGGAAACTCTCTCGAGAGTTTGACATCACGCCTTAACAAATGTTACCCCTGATGAGTCAACTAAACCTGCCATTTACACTGTTCTGGTAACCATAATTTTACTTCTCCTCACTTCCCCATTTCACACACTTTTCTCTTTCATTTTCCACTCGTGATCGGAGCTGCATTGTCTGGGTGAAATGGAACAACGAGGCAGGAATTCTTTTTCTTCACAAACTTTACCGTGATGATAACCGACAGCGCTGCCGTAGGATTAATTAAGACTGCAGAGAATGTGACAAAATAACCGAATATTCCCCGAGGACATGTGACCGAGGATGACGGTGCTGAATTTTTGTTCCTCTTTCCTCAAAACGACCTTTTAATCTCTTGAATACCGAGCCAAAAAAAAAAAAACTACTATGTTTGGCCTTTTTTTCTTCATTTTATTCACCCCTGGAGCCACTGAGTTTCTTTGTACATCCCCAGACCTAGAACTATCATATACCTTTTGTGGTAAGTAAAAAAGAACTTACTCTTTTCTCGCTGGCGTTGGGGCTGTAATTACTGTTGGCCGGGGAGACGTGAACTTTTAGTCAGATTTGTTTCTTTGATGAATACAGAAAACCAGCAAGCAGTTCAGCTGGGGTAGGTTTCTGTTATTAATTACCCAATTAAAAGAGCTGTTCTGCACGGGAGTAAATATTATCACGGTGCTGGCTGCAGCAGCTGAGGGAGAAGGTTACTCCCAAGCAAAGCAGGTGTGTTTTGACCCGGGAACATCGAGCAGCTAAGGGATTTAAGCTTGTTTTCCAAGTGCCTTATTGCAGAAACTCCCCACCTTGATGTAACCAATCTATTACAACCAAAAGCTTTGCGTATGTGGAAGAAAAGGGAGACTGTGATGTTCTGCCAGGCTGGAGGATCAGCCAGGCTCCAGCGTGTCCCTTCTTGCTGTGGCTGTATTATGGGCTGCTGGATCTACACAGCCCGCTGAGTTTTTCGGTCGATTCTTCAACAACTGGACACGTCCGTGCTGACCGGGCTCAGGGTGGGCAGCAGGTGGGCTTTTGTTGTCATTTAAAATGCATATTTAAGATTTAATATGGACATTCACTTATAACATTTACTATTTCCCTTCGACTGAATGCATTACGAAAGATACGTGTGTTTATTGCGAGTAGATATATCTGTTTATTTTGCTTCTTTTTCCTGAAGAAGGCTGTTCACACATATGAAAGATATGAAAGACTTTGTTTTTTTTTCCTGCAGATTCTACAGCTCATGCTTTCATGTTTAATCTGACACCGTGCAGCATCATGAACACATCCATCTGGAAGGCTGTTATTGCCTGGATTCCAAGTGAGTCCCTCTTGAGTAGACAATTATATTCTGCAAATACAATGAAGAAAAATAAATAAATAAATTCAAAAACAGGGAGGAGGAAAAAAGCTGACGCTTCATCCTCAACGCCAAGGGATTTAGGAGGTTGGTTTCTGTGATTAAAAGCAGAATAGATAAACTATAGTAGTGGACGGCAATGATGATTTGTGGAAGCGAGTGGGGTTTTTGTGTGTTTTACTTGTTGGAGTGGACGAGGTTTGCAGCACATGAGCTCTTCTGGCCCGGGGAAAATCCATCCAAGGCTTTTTAAGGAGAGAGACTATTGTTGGGCTACCCAAACGTGGCAGGACTTCCTACTAAGACGCGTGTTCCAGAAGCTGGGAATGGTACTGGATTATGTTTGCAAAACCAACTTTTATCAGCTAACTCAGCTTTAAGCTGAGTTTTCATTTCATTTACTTCTGAGATTTCATTTACTCCTGAGATTTCATTTACTCCTGAGATTTCATTTACTCATGAAATTTCATGTACTTCTGAAATTTCATTTACTTATGAAATGGCCATACCTTAAACTTCACCTTCTGAGTAAAAACCCTGCAGATGGACCAAGTTTGCTTCCCTTGCAAGGTGTTTTTCTCCTTCCCACCGGCTACCGTGTTCTTACTTGCAATGTCTTGACTAGGAAGTGACATCAGCTTTCTGAAGACTGTCTTCAACGTCTGGTACGACGGCGCCAATGTGTTACACTGGAAAGAAGTCCTCTGCAGCGGGGCTGACGACGAGTACTCCGTGTGCGGGACGCTGAAAGGAGGTCAGTGCGGGAAGTGCATGGTGCCCTTCCCTCGCCTGCCGGGTTCCCTCCACAACTTGGCCATGTCCTGCCTGCCCCGTTTCACCACCCAGCAGATTTCCTTCACCAAGAGGGTTATCAAACCTTGGGATGGGCTGCCCAGGGCAGTGGGGGAGTCGCCATCCCTGGGGGCATTGAAATGGCCCGTGGACCTGGTGCTCAGGGACATGGTTTAGTGGTGAGCTTGCAGTGTTGGGTTAAAGGTTGGACTGGTTGATCTTTAAGGTTTCCTCCAACCAAAGGCATTCTGTGATTCTGTGGTGTCTCAAAAGATCAACCCGTGCAGACAGATTTTGCTCTCCATGAGCTGCTCCGCTTCACCTTGCTTGTCAGGCAGCAGACTTCAGAGCAGCAGTGCCAGAAGCCCACGAAAGCAGAGATTTTTCTGAATTTATGCTTTACCATCCTATAAATTAGGACCGCTAGTGTCCTTCGTCTCGTTATGACACTTTTATCATTAACACCTCTAAGATGACCCAGAAAAAAGCTACCTTTAGACTGGACCGCACAGTAAACTCGAGAGGAGCTAGAGGCACTGCTAACTTCCAGAACACAGATAATTTAGATACGTGTCCGGGTGGGTTTTTAAGGAGATTCTCTACCCCCATGTATGATGGATTTGTTTATTAGAGAAGAGTCAATCCCGTTGTAGGGGCAAACCAACCGCAACATGACGCAGGCTCAGACCCAGAGAATTCACTCAGCACATCAGAGTAATGACCAGAAGGACCCGTAAGGAAGTCCATCGATGCAATCCATGTTCTCCTTCCTGTAAGAATGATTATCTGTTGTCTTTAATTCTCACTCAACTACAATTACAAGCTAAGTTACTGGACTTACCACAGTAGGATGGGTCTGTAGGAGATGTTGCAGGAACACCGTGATGTATTCCCACTTTCTAACACGGTTTAGACAAATCAGCAGAGCTCTGGGAGAAGAAACAGGTGAGAGCTTGATCAGTGGAGGAGTAAACGGTATTGGCACTGCTGCTGAGAGATAAGCCGTTTCGCTTTGGAGTTGTTTAGGAAATGCAATTGATGGCTTTATGATTAAGTAACCATTTATATTTATCTCTCTTTTACAGAAACATTTGAAACATCATTTGACATTAAAGGTGCAAGAATAAAGTTTCCAAAGGTACTTCTCAGCATTTTATATATATAAAAACAATAACAACAGTAAATCACATACTGCCAGGTATACATTTTTTTCCTGAAAAGAAGCGTCCACCCACACCGTAGAAAACAGCAAAAGGAAATGTCAGAAAACCTTCTCGTGTTTGAAGTGATGACTCCAGAATAGCAGCATCTCTGGAACGTCAGACATTCCAGTATCGCTTCTGCAAGAAAGCGCGGATGACTTAGAGCTGAGCTAAGGTTCAGACAAGCAGCATCCCACAGTCAGGGAGCAGAGCTGAGCCGGGCACTGTGCTGGCTGCACTTTGATCAGGGACTGGAGAATAACCACAGCACTCTTCTCACGTGGGTCCTTCCTCCCACTCTCTCCAGTGTACTTCATCCCAATCTTGGCCTTATGTCCAAAGTCAGGAGAAACTTTTTGCCACCGGTAATAGTATCAGGTTGCTTTGGCTTTCATCAAGCAGCCATTTGATGTGTTGGCATCGCACGTTCACTGTAAGTTGATGATTCTGGTAAACGCCACTGAAGCTCAATAGCAGTTAAATACCCAATACCTCATTGTAGCTGAAAACAAAAAGGTGGACTGTCCAGTACAACAAATTCTGTTGCAAGACTGGCAGAAGTGGTGCAGTACATGGCTTGGAGGATTCCCTGAGGTCTGCCAGGAAAATACAGAGGCTGTTACTGCAACTAACTCCAGCAGGGGCAAGAAGATGATGGAAAGTCAGAAGAAATGGAAGTGAGCAGCATTACTCACTAACTGTTGTTTCTTTTTTTCCTTTAGGGCCTTTATAACGTTCTTTTACAAGCATTCTCTGATGACTCTGAGAATTCTATAGTCATGTGCTTGAATTTCACCATGACAGTAAAGCAAGATGCTTTCTGAATGCGACAAACGTTTCGAATAATTCCAGAAGGCACAGGTCACTGGAAGCCGAGCTGCAAAAGAATACGCATACTAATTTTCCTGAGGAAGGATACATCAGGTACTGTCTGGAAAGATCCCCAGATCTTATCCATTCACGGCACTGCTCTAATCAGATGCTCAGCCGATGCGCGCAAAATCTCCGGGAATCGGGCGTCCTGATGAATCCACAGAATAACTAACCCCGTGGATGTCAGGCTGAGGACTTCATTTTGGGGCTCTGCCTTGAGTTATGAAGAAGCTGAGCCCTTCAGACTGTGCTAACCTAATACAAGAAGTTTTGAAGTGCAAGAACCAGAAATTCACCGGTACTCGGTTTAAAAACAAACAAACAAACAAACAAGCAAACAGCAATCGAATCTGGGAACCCTCTTGTAGTTGTTGGGTATGTTTTCTTTTCTTTTAACAACAAAACTCGTTTGTACAATCAATCTGAGAAGTGTTTCTTATTCTCGTGTTACTTTCTCATCATCTTTAGACATTTCCGGACGCTCTGCTCCCTTTGCACCAAGCCTTTGCGTGTCAATAGCTGATGTGAACCGCATCCAAAGCGGAAGGTGTTTCCAGTTACAGTGATACGGTACGGCTGAATTTAGCCGTCTAGAGCTGGAACTGCAACTCCTAGAGCTGCATCTGCAACTCCATAGTGTGTTTTTAGCTCCTGCTCAGAGTCCGAGGGGCAGAGGCTCCACAAGCCGTCTCCTTCAGAAGCACAGGATGGTCATTGCCCAACAGATTGATCTTTTCCTCAGTTAACAAAAGCACTTTGGAAGCTTTTGTGGTGACTTCTGCCTCTTGGGCAGCTCGAGACTCAGTACCCACCTCCCCTCTGTGCTGTGCCTCCATACCCAAGACCTTTGTTAAGATTTTATGGAACATAAGATTTGGTCCTTGGGAAGAGAGCTGGCATCCTCTTGGGCTTCAGGGAGTTTTGGTGCCACTGCGTGGTGTATGGTGTTAGGATGCCATGTCCTCTTTCCCCAGCTAGCGGTTGCTTAGTGACACTTTTCCCTTAGGAACAGGCCAGTGTTGAAGTTGCATGTTGTGCTGGCAGCGAGGTCATGCTGTGCCTAGCAGATTGTTTCCAAATGCCTGGGAAAAAAAACGAAAAGACAGAACAAACCAACCCTCTTTCAGGCTGCTAAATACCAAGCATGAAAATTAGCAGAGTGAAGCTTTTTATCTCACTTGACATATAAAGATGGTTTTCAAATTGGGTGTCAGAAAACCCAACAAAAACCCCCAGACCCAAGTATGAAGATACTCCATTTAAGACTTGGTTTCTATATAGCTTGCTTGGCAATCTAAACCAAAATCATCAGAAGTCAATAAAAATATAAGAAGTAGAGCTGCACCTTGGCTGGAGACAAGAAGCCACAATAACATCCAAGTGGCAGCTTTTCCTAATCTCCAAGCCTCTCTCCCCTCTTCCTTTTCTCTTCCCCTTTGGGCAGGGAGGGGAGGTTAACAGAGAGCATCTGTTATACATCTTGTGAGCAGCCCTGAACCTAAACCTTGACAAGGAGATCTTGATGCACACGAGAACAGATGTTGTTTACTTACTTCATATTATTTTCACTCTATTAATTTCTGTTGAAAAGAAATAATAATAATAAAAAAAGGTACTATTTGACTATTTAAAGAGGTGAGATCATATACTAAAACGTTCAAGAAGTCAATGGAATACGCTCTGTTCAGGTTTTAAATTCTTAATAACTTTTCCAAAGTTAGTGCCAGGCCCAGAAGAAATGGAGGGGGTTGGCTTCAAGTTAGTGCCTCACTTTGTAAAATCAACAACTACTTTCTGAAATACAGCGATAGGAGAGTTTATCTTGCGAAGCCTGGAATAGACAGAGCTGGAAAGTATTTGTAACATTATAATCTGCTTGGATTCTGATTCCTGGTCAGCACTTGCAATGGATTCAGTCAGGTCAGGTTTTCTGGAAGCTGTCGCGCTGGAGGCAAAACTCAGATTTAGTCGTGGAGGACTGAAATAAAGAGAATTATTTTCTTGGTTAAAATGAGGTGTTTGTTATCCTACTAATTGAAAGCAGACTAATTACCTCACAGAGGGATGGGCAGCACGGGAGCAGAGTTGTAAGAAAAAGGCAGTAGCGGTGATGCGAGCCGCTGAGGGAGCACGCAGAAGGGTGCAGTCACAGAATTTCATGGAATCACAGCATTTCTGAGGCTGGAATAGACCTTCAAGATCATCAAGTCCAGGATCAAGTCAAGGATCCCTTGTCTACAGGAGGGTGCTTGGTTTGTACGCTCACGGTGGAAAAACCTGTCCGTGAGTGCTCAGGCACCTCCACCAGCTCGGTACCCAGCCCTCTGGGGAGCTGTGGTGGTGTGTCTTGCCACCACGGTCAGAGATGTCCCCCACTGCGTGCCCCACCAGCATACTGGAGATGCACCCGAGCTGCTCCTGCAGCCACCGTCTGGGGTCTGGGCTCATTAACACCTCTCTCCTTCTCCCCTGCTCGCTGTTTGCACTGAAGGAGGAAGAGGCGGCTGTCTCGGCTGTCGGTAAGGAAGTGGAGAGGCATCTGGATCTAGCCCATAATTCCGCATCAGCCTGAGAGTAAGGCCGGCAAATGTTACTATTCCGTGAAAGGGAAGCGAACAGCTTCTGTTGCCTTGGAGCTATTGCTTGTCTCTCCAGCAAGGGTGCTTTGAATATTAAAGAAACTAATAGCGATTCAAATGAAAAGCTGTGATCAGCATTATCTGCCAGCCCAGTGTGCTTATGCTACGAGAAAGCAAGAGAGAACAGAAAACAATCCAAAGCCTGTCTTGCAGAAGTGAGAAGTTCATCAAGTTGTACTGCAGCAAAAAAAAAAGAAAGATATTTATTAGTGCAAAGTGACTCCTGTGTCGGCTTCTGGCATAAAGCTGAGAGCAGAAAACATATCTTCTTCACTTTTGAATTAACAATTTCACAGGAAGCACATTTTCTTTCTTTATTGTTTTTGTGCGTGTTGTGTTGTTGCCTGGAACACCACTCTGAACATGCCCTGCAATGGCACGTCCATGAATATTATTTTTAAGTGCAGCTTTGCCATTCTTTTACAGGCCTGGTATTAATTTTAAACATTTTTTTCTCCTCGCTTCTGCTGCTATCTTCAGTTACCACCCCCATACCAGCCACAGGCCCTTATGCATTCTTTCAGTTTTTCAAGACAAGCTCCAGCTATTTCATTTCAATGCCTTCTTTAAATTTTATTTAAAACTGCTGAACTAAATTTATTCTGCGTAGAGTTTTTGCACGGGCTACGTATGCCCCCAAATTCTCGTTCTTTTCATCAGCAGATGCCAGAAATGTTTATTTATAATCGAAACCAGGAAGAAACATAACAGCTGATTGGAGAAATAACGTCTGGGGGGGGGGGATATATATAAAAGCTTTCGCAGCAGACATAACAAAGGGGCTAGAGCTGCTTTTTGGCACCACCTGATGCAGTTCAAGTTCCTGCACAGTCTCTAGGTAGTCACCTTGCTGCACGTTTTCCTTCCCCAGTTGGGTCAGGGCTGCAGCTACCCTTACAAATACCCCTTTTTTTTGTGTGGTTTTACAACTATCTGGCAGGTTCCACGAGGGGAAGGTTGATATAAGCCCATTAACTTGAGAACTAGAACTAGAACTTGAGAACTTTGCAACAGTTACGGCAAGACCAGTTGACACAATGCATTTTGGACAGGTTTGGGTTTTTTTAACTATTTAAAATGAATCTAGACTCGTGCTGCTGCAGGAAGTATTCCCATCTCAGTCCTACGGCAAGAGGGTTTCTTTCCTAGCTTTGAAACACAATGGTCACCTGCTTGCTAATAGGTGATCTAATTGCTAATGGGCAGGTAAGGGACATCGAGGAGAGTCCTACTAGAGCTGTACAGTGCTTTGTGTGTCCCGTGCAATCGGAAGGAAACATCCCCACCAAGGTGCTGAGAAGAGCTCGATCTTTATTCGAAGAATCTGGAAAAAGGAGCTTTGTAAAACTCAAACCAGCAATTTTCCAAGCAGTGACGTGTTTACTCTTGGGCTGATAACTTCCTGCTGCCCTCGCTGTCAGGTGTGGCTGAGAGTGGTCCTTCAGATCTGCTGATAAAGGCAACGCTCTGATGCTGGAGGAATTTGCCTGCTTTTGGACGTGGCAGGAGAAGGAAGAGAGGGTCTGTGCTCCTGCTGGACTACATCTTGGACCCAGCCATTCCCTTAGGACCAGTATGGGACACGGAGTATTCTCAAACGGAGAAACTGGAAACTTTAATCACCGAATACGAATATTGGTCAAAACCAGGTGACCATCGATATCGAACTTGATCCTGGTCGGATTGTCAGAACTGCAACAGAAATAGAACAAGCTGCTGGACATCATTGGTATGATGTTTTTATGAGATACGCGCCATCTGCAAGTGGCACGTCACATCTTATGTTACATCCCATCATCACTGTATTATCGTGTTGTATTTTATTAGTTTTGCTATTAATATGTTTTTATATCTGTGTTTATCGTACACCTCGCTGTGTTGGGAGCGTGAACCACCAGTTGTTACCTGCTTTGAGCTGAAGTGGATGCCCGTATCTTCCCCTCGCCCTCACCCCCTGTGAAGGCACAGGGAATACTGGTTTTGCTGGCTGTTTGGTCAATGCCAAGAGGCGAAGGTGACAGTCCGCTCAGCCCTGGTTTTGGCCCAACACGCAGCTCGCGGCAGGGTCTGAGGCGTGCTCGAGCAGCCATTGGGGCACACCACTGGCTGTTGGCTGCTCTGCCCCTGGGTAGGCAAGATAGAGAGTTGGGGAGCTGGAGAATTTGCGGCTTAATGAAGAGATGAGTTAGAGAATTGGCGTGTTACGTTAGTACGCACGAGAGGCATTGAGTGCACGTTTGTTTGGGGTTTTCTTTTTCAACTCAATGAGCTCCTGAAATCAAGTTTCATTTGCCAAGTATCTTGCCCTGCAAATTGAGATATTGAAGCACACCATGATGTTTTGGTGTATGGCAGAGGTAAAAAGCTGGCAGATAAAGAGAAACTTGGCATATTCCTTCCTTCAGCTGAGGTGGCTCTCTGATTATCAAAGATTATTCAGTTTAGATGTGAGATCAACCCACCACGCATACTGTAAGATACTTGTGAATCACTGGGGATTTGGACATTTCTTAATTAACGATACTGTTTGTTTTTAAAGAGAGAGAGAGAGCTCTGTTCCAGCCTTTGATGATAAGAAAAATCTTTGCCAAGTCGCCGAAGCCTTTCAGATAACGAAGTTTCTCCCATTTCTGTGTCTGTCTCTATTTCCGTGGGTGTTGGTAGACCTGCCTTGAGACATGCCGTGAGCAAGAGGGACTGGGCTGAAGTAAGATTGCTTGCGTTTGTGCTTACGAGGGCTTACTTGAGGCACAATTATTCAGGTTTGATGTCTAAACACTTGCTCTTGTTTTAGTTTAAGGGAATTATTCTTTCCCATAATAGAGAGGATCCTAATCCAAACGTCTTAGCTTTTTCTAAGGACTTCTGCTGCTGTAAGATTTTTCAGTTGGTTCCTTCCCTTCCCTACCGTTGTCCTTATCTAGGGAATTTTCCGCTGCCGAAGGAGACTACAAAGCTTACAGCATGCCACACATATCTTACATACTGTCCTGGGAGTCAGCTGCAAAGTCACCATTTCTGGCTGGTGTCCAGTCAATGAAAATAGATTCTCAATCCTACAATTACGAACCACAACACAGGTCCTGGCTGCCTTGCCTGACTTTGCTTGCGTGATACGGACAAAAGGGAAGCTGGAAGGGGCTAGGTTTTCAAAGGAAAAGGCTGCACCACTAGCTGGTTACTGCATCACATAAACTAACGCCAAAGCCACTGGGTGGATTTCAGTGAAAAACTTCCTTTCCCTTCTAAGAAGCAGCTCTACAATTCTCTGGCAGACTGACCGAAGGTGTCCTGGAAAAGCTGCTTCCCAGCTCTTACAGCAAGCATCTGATCTTGAGTAGGAGTTGCTGGCTAGAAGTGACTCCACCAGGGCTAGAAGTGACTCCACCACAGCCTCTCAAGTGCTGTCAGTCAGTGGCTTTTGTCACTGGGGGTTTCTCAAAGCAAGCGACAGAAGTTTCCCCTCACCTGATGCAGTTGAGCAAACCAGCATTTACCAGAACACTGCATCTTGCTGTTTAAGCCCCTCGGCTTTTGTGTGTGAGGCCAACTGCCACTCTCTGAGATCAAGAGTGGTCTATTCTGACATTTCAGGGTGCACAGACATTCACGGCTGTCTGTCGCTACTGCATTTGTACCAGGACTACACCAGCAACGGGTTAAAGTGTGGGGTGTGGGGGGGAACTCAGGGCATTTAAATTGCAAAAGGGATTAGTAGCCTCCTTACACAAGACTGGAGGTTTAATTCAAAGGTATGTTGAGCCTGGTACTTCTTTTATATCTGACACTGGTATATTGCTCCTAGCACCATCACTGCTGAGGGTAAGCGAATGCGGAATGAACTTGCATTTTCCTCTAACATTTTAGCTCCCGTTACTTTAGAAGTTCAGCAATTATTTGGCAGAGAGACAAATAATTGGCAGCACAAACAGAAGGTCTCTATCACCATAGTCGGTTTCTTTGCACGTGTGAGTAAACAGCTCATGTAAGAAGCAACAACCTGTAGTCCGGGGGGAAAATGACAATTTTAAGAGCAAACAAATAGCAAATGAAGTAAAAGCAATTCTCCTGGGAGTTGTCAAAGGAACGGTGACAAAACTCGCTGGGGGGAGTTGTTTGGGCTCATCCGTTCGAGGCCTGACAACCCCTTGCACCCTGCAATGCTGCATCAGCACCAACTGCAGAAGCTGAGGCACATCTCCTCTGCTGACTCTGCCATGGGATAGTTATCCCTGACAGAGCAAGCCACCCAGGCCAAAAATCCTGGAACGGCTCAGGGAGACTTGCCAGGTTTCACTTGTCAAAGCCCTCGCTTTTCCATTGCATGGACCCACCACACGGATCCAAGGGAAGTGGCCAGTGAAGGTCGTTAAGTTTCAGTCAGCAGCCTGGCAAAGGAAAAGTGATACATGGATACAGCAGTTCTCAGCTGCTCCAGAAAAAGAAAGGGGGAAGGACTCCTCGTGGTCCCAGCGAGGAGTAACAAAGAGTGAGGAGAGGATCTGTTCTGCCTTCTGGTTTGTGTTGCTGGAAGCTGTTCCTGCACATCCTTCCCTGTGGACTCGGGTGACCTGAGGGTGTTGGGAGCTATGGCTGTGGTTTGTCACAGCTTCCAGTGACAGTTCTGTGAGGTTTTGGGTTTTGTCTTGGTGCTAGTGTCACAAATAGTTTCCATAATGGTCATCAGTGAGCCAGTCGGAAGGACTGAAGTGCAATTCGTTATCCTCAGGAGAGACAGGCTAACGTCGAGGCACCTTCCCAGGGCTCAGGAGGAGCAGATTCAAGTCCTTTGCTCTGACCAGGGTTCCTGCAAGATAAACTCCACCAGGGCTGTTTCACACAGAGAAATCCTAGACAAGTCGCCAAGTATCACTTCCCATCTCATGTCTATAGCACCACAGATGTGTCCGACTGGTTTTGCAGCCCCAGGCCAGCAGGTCCCATTCATCCCCGCGTGTGACTAACTCACTGTGCACATGCTACATACTGGCCACGGCTCTGGGGGTTGCACATCTTGGGCAGAAACAGACCCGGGCAGATGTGATGGTCTCAGGAGGGAGAGAAGGTTATCTGGGACTGAATGTGCAGTGGCCTTGGACACTCACTCATTTGATTTCTGCTGTGTTCAAGAAGAAGGACTTTGCAGTGTCTTCTCAAAGAAGCAGACTGCACTGACCAAACACCAGGCACCGTGCTCAGTCTGAACAAAGCAAGCTACAAAATTCTGGGGTTTTTTCACCGGTCGTTTATGTAAAAATGTAGCAAAAATAAGTCAAGAATTAATCGAATGCATATAGCGCTGATGTAAATACTAGAGCTTTGACAGCTCCTCTGCACACCACCCACCGAGGCCAGCTGGCTGACCAAAGTCTGTGTAAGACCGAGCCAGACAGGAGTCCCCAAACACGTACCGACTACACCTTAACTGAGTATAGAGTGTTGATTTTTCAGCAAGTAACCCTGCGAGGAGAACATTTAAGGGCCAGTAAAACTCTTCTGATGACTGCCACGCAGAGTGACTAAGCTTAATGAATAATTCACATCACTTGAGATTTGCTGTGATTTCAGCTGCTGCTTCAGCTCGTGAGCTTTTCCCAAACACGATGTAGCTGGTCGATGCTCTGGTAGTCGGAGAGAGGCTCAAAGCTTCACTCGTGGTTGTGCATTTTCTCAAGAGGCAGGCAGGATGTTAGGGCAAGAAGGAAGATGGTAAAATTCAAGGATGGTTCAGGAAGTATTAAAAACGTTCCTTTGGGACTCGGGACATCTTGCCCAGGAGTTATTCTCGAGTAAAATTCTAAGAAGAGGTGTTAGCTGGCTTCTGTTTCTGTCAGGTCATTAGAGTTTCAGCTGTGAAATATTGCACAATGTTGCTGTCGGACAAACACGTTTCTTCTGTGTTGGGATGCTGCTGATACCTTTGGGGAGTTCTGCCTCTCCACTTTGTGGGAAAAAACCCCAACAAACAAACTTAAGTTGCTTAGGAGCACAAGTTTCATTGATTTACCAACAATATTCCAGGAGGGTATCTGTCACAGGCTCAGGCAGAGTTCACTGGCTATCACACCAGGTAAGATATATCTCTGGGGCTTTTATGTTGTTTCCTACCCAAGCACCTTAGATGGTTTGTTTGGTTTGTTGGTTGTTTTGGTTTTGTTTTGGTTTCTAAATAGACAAATTTGATCGGTGCTGCAGGGATATGACTGGCTGAAAAAATTCAGAAGTGCTGATGCTGTTATGTGAAAAGGAGACCTGTTTCTGGACTCTATCAGGGCAGCTGGTATTTGCTTTGCTCCTCTGTTGCTTCTCCTTCCAGGCCTAGAGGTGCCCCAGAGAAAGTGGAGAGGGTTTGTGTGTCTTCACCTTCTTAACACAGACGTGCCCAAAGTGATCGGTCTAACATCCACAGCGCTGCTGCAGTGGAGTGAACTGAAGTCACCCTGCTTTCACCTCATCATTTTCTGCCTGGGTAAGATGAGAGAAAGCCACCAGCAGTGACAGCGCGTTTGGTCTCCCCTCCTGCCTTGGTGCCCTGGGGTCAGAAATGGGATATGTGCTCTGCTTCTGAAAAGACAGGACCTAGTAGAAAGCTGAGACTACTTTTTTTTTTTTAATTTCTTCAGTCTTCCCAGATAGGAATGTGGGTCTGGATCTTGCACTCAATCCCTTCTTCTCCATCCAGACAGCTTCGCAGCGGTATTCGTCACGCCTCAGGGTAACAGAGCGACTTGTTTATCTGCTGCAGCGAGCCCTGCTGAGTCTTCAGAGGAGTGGAATTACATTCTGGAGGACAACTTGGGCTGCAGCCACGTTACTGAACGCTGGCTAAATTTTCCCCTAGCTGTTGCCCTCACTTTAGCCCCCATCGGTGGTAACAACGCTGGGAGCAGGAACACAGAAAAACCTCGGAAGCTGCTGGCATTTTACCCTCTGTGTCGTCTTGCTGTCTTCAGCTGGGTGACACGGTGCTGCTAGCATTGTAAATATTGGCCTGTCCTCATGCTGCTCTCCCTGCTGGCTCTCCTGGTGAAGTTGGGTTCATTTTTATTGAAAGCATGGGTAGGACAACAAACCCTTCCACTCCCGCCCATCAGCAGGTGACTGCCTTTTATTCAAACTTTATCTTTAAAAAGAGATCAGACAGATCTCTGGACTCCTGAGGGTTTTCAACGTTCAGCTTTGGCAGCTGGTGAGGAAGACTGGCATGTCATTTCTTTAATAGTAGCTGCCACATTTTCTGGTGCAGCTCTGAGCAGAGTAGCTCAGACCGGGGGAGCACATGGGGTGAGGATCAGCTACAGAGAGCAGAGAGGGGCTGCCTGACGGCACTCAAGGATGTGGTGGATTTGAAGCCTTGTTTTCATAGCTCAAGTTTGAAATCTTTTTTTTTAGCCAGGTTTAGGGACAGAAAGTTGGGTGCACTGTCCATAATGGTAATAATAACCTCGCACGTCTGCGTTGTGCCGTTCCCACAGTCTTCAGGAGATTACACAGCCTGATGTGCTGCCGTTCACACCGCGTGCAACTTATGTGGTCAGGGGAAGAGATTTTAATGAGGGGGATGGAATTCCTTCACGATAAAAATGACCGTATACTAGTGTCACGCTGTCCCTTCTCAGCACTGCAAAGGAGAGGATGTGGATTAAATATTTAATGTGAAATAAGAGGGGTTATCTAAATGAAGAAAAATAGACTTATCTTGATGGCACGTCAAAGTCAATTCCTTTCTGGGAATTTGCAAACCCACCTCTCTCTCACTTGTGCACGCACAAAACCCACTCCCCTGCCTCCAGCGTGTCCTCACAAGTCCTGGGACTTGCAAGAATGGATCCTGGAAGTGGGAATGATGAGTGAGGACAGTTCCTTTCAATCACCAGTCTACGGTATGACACCTGCTGTAAACTCACTAAACTTTGACCATTGCTCCGTGGCCCTGGATTTTTTTAAAGGAGGTGCTAAAAAAAGCTACGAGGGTTGAATGTGGAACATGACCCCGTACGGCATCCACTCCCTTGGAGATGGCAAGAGGGACTCCAGGGAACTAAAACTTAAATAGAGCTTCTTTGCAGCGGTCGCTGTTAATGCATCTGGGTGATAAAGGGGTGGTGAGAAAGGGGGAGGAGGTTGCAGAGCTGATAGAGCTGGAAACCCCACTACAATGGGTTCGTTATGGCAATAGGATTCAAGAATAATTTATCTGCGAGAAAATATGACGCTTGTCATGTAGCCAAGTCCTTTGCTAGCTGTAGAGCCAGCTGCATAGGCTTGCCCGAGGCACTGGGTATGCCATCTGAGCAAGTTACAAGGAAATCTCTATTTAAAGAAAAGGGGGAAAAAAAGCGGTTCAGTAATATTAGGCACTCTGTGTCCTGCCAGAATGTTCTCTTTTCATATCAAGGGTCTGATTCTTCAGAAGAAGCATGTTTTTGTCCTCTTTCAGACTGCTGACCAGTTCAGTGGAGAGAGAGTGTAGGGAGCAAAAATCATACTCATCCATGAAGTATCCCTGTGAAAGAGAGCTTTCTGGATTGTCCCGTGATTTCAAAGACTCATTCGTGGGTACGTCGTGTGTGATTCAGCCACAAGCAGAATGAGATTCCTTTTGTCAGGTGTTTCTCTCGTACTACCTGCAGGCTGCAGACAGCGCAGCACCCCGTGATGGTACCCAGCAGTACAACAGCCTCCTAAACTGCGGACACCCCCCATATCGTAACCTGACTTCTGCTGTCATGTCTCAGCGGCTTGGGTGTTGATATTGGGATGATACTCAAGGGGTTGGGTGTTGATATTGGGATGATAGTGCCGCCGGCTGGGATTTTCTGATGAATATTTGTTGTTAGGACTAGCAGGAGCATACTTGTTCCAAACCTATCTTCCCAGTGGAGCTTTTTGCTTTGTGATACTCTGGGAGACAGCGTAGGCTTGATTGGCTAGTGGGAATGATCTGGATTCATCTACTGGGAGTACTCTACATAGATCTGGGGGCTGAACTTCACTCTCCTACACACAAAGTATCCACTGTCAGCTACTCTGCTGAATGTGGAAAAGGGACAAGTCTTCCTTTTGTGGAAAACTCTGGGAGGTGTTCGCACCCCTCAGATCTGAAATGAGAACAAAAGTTTCCTCTAAAAATGTGAAAGAGAAAACTGTTCCTGCCCAGAACACCTCAGCAGGGAGGCTAGCAGATTTAAAAGCAGCTCAACGCTTTTTAATACAAGATAGATGAGCATGAACTTTTGACTCATATGAACCAATTGCCTTTTAAAAGTCCAGTTGTTTCGATAAAAAATTACGATGAGGTCCAGACAAACTCCACTGCAGGTGAAACACTCTTTGCACTGCTACTTTCCTTGCTTCAGCAAACCCGGGTTGCTCGATTAATTTTCTGAAAGCCTTGATGAACGCATCGGAATTCATGCTGGAATAGCAAAGGAGAGATTCTGATATCAGCTTTTTACTTTCCAAGGTGGGGATGTGCACCGTGTCTAACACAAAGCAAGCCTTGTAGCGAGTTCCTGCTTAGCTGGAGGTGCAGAAAAATGCTGGAGATGATTTCTGTTGCTAGAAACATGCCCAGCTTTAGATGACGGGGATGACTGAGCTTGTGTTTAAAACATTGCCTCTCCACAAACAATCTGAGCTCCGCGCGTTGCCTTTGGAGGAGGTGAGGTGAAATACTGTAACAGCACAAGATTTGGAGTTGTTTGGGATGGGGTTTTTTTTGGTAAACATGCTAGTGACCTTATTGTGAGTGGTAGGTAGCCAATAGCCACCCCAGTTAGTGTTCGGTGCTATAATTAGCTACAAAGAGTTTCGACAGGATCGATAATCCACCCATCGATCTTTTCCGTTTATATTTTACATCTGAAGGGTGCATAAGAGTTAACTGGTAAACTATTTAGTTTGTGGTGTCCTGCAAGACCACGGTGTGCTTCCTAAAAGGTGAGGAAAGGAGATGTCGCAGAGATTTTAGGTGAGTTGGCAGGACCGAGAGTCAGGGAAACGCAGGCTGCCATCGTCACCATCGATTGCAGCCAGTGCTGCGCTCTCTTTAGGCACCCGCTGAGCTGTGTAAACCTCCAGGGTTGACCTACACTGTTCTCTGCTTAAAGGCTTTTGGCAACATCACGTATGTCTTTAGGGGAGCTTTGTTTGCAGGGTGGTGTGGGAGAGCTGGGGGTGCAGGGTGACCGCAGCCGCTGCTCCAAGGGTGTAGATAGTGCAGCTGAAGGACAAAAGGCAAGTGGCAAATTAAGATGTGAACTTTTGTCTGTGGGAACTGCAGCCAGTTCCCCGTGTGGCCAAGTGACACAGCTAATCACTGGGAATCTGCACCCTCCCCATCCTCTCTCCACCACTGACACTCGTGGTCTTGCAACACCATTTCCCGTGGTCCGATCTCCAACATAGCTGGTGCCATTAGGTACAGAAATGTCTGAGCCCGTGGGCAAAAGGCACACAAAAAACAGCGGTAACGACCAAAGCAGCTAAAGCTGCAGCCTCCTATCTCCACCAATAGACAGGCTGATCCCAGCCTGGGACAGCAGCTGCTGCTGATAACCCCAGAGCTGGGCTGGCTGAAGGCACCCCACCCCAATCTAAATGTTATCCACCTTGCTGCATGCTTAATTAAGGAAAGCAGCTTCTGTGAGAGTGTCTCCCTGATAGTTCATCCTGTATTGTGATCTCCACCAGGTAAGGAACGTGTTTGTGTTCAGCGGCAACTTTCAGTTACCAGGAAACCCCTTGTCTGCTTGGGCCCCTTCCTTTTCCAAGCTCAAATAAGTAGGAAGAGAGTTATTGAAAAAGAAAAAAAGTATATATAAAGCTAGGAAATATGTAAGTAAAATGAAAAATAGCTGAACAGCAGGCAGCTAAGCTCCAACTGTAGCATATCTGTATTTCTTGTCCTGTCTTCTTTCCAAACACCTTTGGAAATGTGCCCGCTTCATGCAGGCTGGGTTTGTATTTCAGCAAATGCATGTGCTCTACTACCAGGCTATAAATAAATGTCTGCTGTACTGCCTAAGTTCATCCCACCTCTCTGAACTCTCCTACTTATGCTTTTTGCCTTTGCACCTGACCAGAGCAAAGCTTACCTGCCCTGCGTCTCAGAGGCAGCAAGGTTAAGATCTGGCAATATTTTTCTTGTTTAAATAATTCCATAATTTAGTGCCAATTAAAAAGGGAAGAGTTTTTGCCAGAGCTGACCATGTTGCGTCATGGCTCTGTCCTCTTCCTCCTCCTCCTCCTCTTTCTAGTTTTACACTGCAGATTAACAGCATAAACATCTGATGTGTGGCATCCTGCACCTATGCCTAGCAAAGCTGCTGGGATTATGCTTCCCCAGCTTTTCATGCGAATCAAATATCCAGTCTGGGGTTGGTGGTGAAAATCTCTTTTTGGGGTAGATCACAGCCAGCCTTGGAAAAAACTTCCTGGTTTCGGGGCAAGGAGAAAGTCTGTTTTATTACCCCAGCAATTTTATCGTCAGGTTTTTACCTGAAATTTAAATGAAGTTCAAAGTGAGTAGCACAAGTAATATTCATGAAGATTTGCTGGAATGTTTTTAAGCCAGAGTGGCTTTCCCTTTGTGTTCCCTCGTGCTGAATATTGTAATATTCAGGGACGTCCTTTCTATTTGAAAGGAGAAATCTTCACTTGGGCAGGCAATCTTGGGTTGTCAGAAAAAAAGAGTTCAAGCTCATTTTGTTGACTGCCCTACAGTATGGAGGTGGGATCACAAGAACTTGCACCAGAAACTTGATTCTTAAGCCATACAAAGCATGCTGCTCCAGCTGTCTTCTCTCCGAAGCTACAGCTTTGAGAAGTTGTACAAAAGCTTGGCTGAAGATAAGGACAGATTCATGGAAAAGATGTGCTCCATTACAGTTTGTACAGTCTAATTATACGGCGTGGCAAAAAGATTTACATTAAAGTTAAGCTATATATTTTTTGATCCAATACTCATGTATTTTTTAACTTCCCTAGCGATGTGACATGGCAATTATTTCTGTAGATCTACAGAGAGGGAGGAGTTCAGATTCGTGAATTTAAACTTCTCCAAACTGCGTGAGACTTAGATTTTTGAATCTGAACTGTCTGCTTTGGATCCATTTCTGTTCTACGTAATTAATACCACGATTAATTCCCAGGGAGCACAATACCAGCGTAGAATGGCTCTTGTATTGCTATTTCCGTAACCTCAGTGCAGGGGATGTGCAGAGAGGTCACTAAGAAGTAACTTTTCTGAGTGCCCTTCCCTGGTAGTCAGGCTTCTGGTATTTGCTGAGCTATCCTGAATCAGACAGACACTTCTGAGCAAAGGCTACAGGAGCTCTGACTATTTCTGTGTCTTTACTTCTAACTTAATTCAAAGGAAACAACGTGGGTTACTTAGCTCAGGTGAGAACTCTCGTATGGCTTTTCTAGAACTCGTAGAAATATTTTGAGTGGGGTTTTTGGAGACCGGAATATTTCCCCCCTTTCCCAATCTCTCCCAATCTCTCTTTTAGTGGAGAAGGAGCAGAGCTTTGTGTCAGCCTTCTGCCTTCCTCTCTCTCCTTAGATCCATTCACACCCTGGAGTATTTGCTGGATGTGCTGCATCAACATTATTTTCTTCCCAAACTCCAGGGCAGACACAAATGCTGCTATAGAGGCAACAAGGCTTCTCACATCTTTTTTGATCAAGTTTTTCAGTATTAAATTATACATAATTTTTTTTTCCCCTTTAAACACAGAGTTTCTGGATTATTCTATCTAAATTCCTGAACCCTGAGATATTTCAAGAAGTCATTAGTTCAAGGGTACAGAGATAATTCATCCCCATGTTATGTTTTGGAGCATGAATAAGATGACTTGAGCTTTTGTGGGAAATCTTGCTCTCTTCAGAGATGATTTTGAGGCTGTTAATGCTTGGTGTGGCAGAAAAATCAGATTCACCACTGAAATCAGCTTGTGACTATACTGAACTTAGGAAAACAATGGGGCTTATTTTCTGGCTGGTGTCTTCAGTGTGGAGCAGCGTCACATCAAAAATACGGGGGGTTAACAGCTTGTGCTACTCTCCGCATTATATCTTCCATTTCTGAGAAGAAAATAACATCTACCTGTTCCCCAGACAAATAATCTTTCACAGGTTTTACTTCCATGATCCTCAGCGGTGAGGAGGGTGGAATATGAGTAAAAAACCACCCTTGCATCCGTGCAAAGGCAGAGTGGTGTCCAGGCATTATCGACCCATTAAATACCCAAGGGAAGTCGCATCGTGTCTTTCTTTTTTGGCCAAAGTTTAGATATTTAGCCTGTAAAACTCCCTGAGATAAGGAGTTGTCAGGATTTTCTTTCAAATTCTGTTTAAACAGTTCATTTCCAAGCGTTCCCTCTGTGTTTACAACACAAGAACAGCAACAGAGGTTTGCTGCTTGACAACAGAGCTGAGGAAGTATAAACGAAACGATCATCCTTCAAGTGGCGTCAAACGTAAAAAGAAAGCAAATGACACGAGTGATGAAAACTAGCTTAGCTTTTAAAGAGGTTCTGTTTTCATTAACCTAAGACCCTCCTAATGCAGACCGTTTCCAGCATCTTGCATTTGCCATCTTTTTGTACAGATTTGATGGTTCTTAGCTTGAAAATCCTCATTTCAAGGATGATCTTTTGGCATTTATGTAGCACCCTGAGCAGCTGGGTCCTGGGCCAGGTCTGGTGCTGTTGCAAAATGCAGTGAGATCTAACAATAATAATCACTCGTGCAAAACGTGGTGGGAAACATGCCTTTTCTCAAAACAATCCCTTTCATCCTTCATCAGTTTATGTCAGTACTTTAACTGTCCCAGTTGTTGATGCGATTATCGGAGGGGTGACTGTGTAAAAACAGTTTACTCCATCAGCTACCGGGTAATAACACCCAGTGTAGCTAAGAAGCTGCTGATAAAAACAGGCAGCTGCCTCAAATTTCGCTCTATTCAAACAGCAAATTTATCCCTCTGATTTTTTTTTTTTTTTTTTTTTTTCCCAAGCCAACAGAAGATGTATGTATTCTATAGGGGAATAAAACTCTCTCAGAGCGGCGTGCTGGTCGCTGGCTATATGCTACCGCTCACCACCGTGCTGCCTGGGAACGGGAGAAGAATTCTCCTCGGTTTATACCCTATACATCACTTGCTTATTTAGCCTAAAATACCCTTCCTTCCCATCTGGGAGGCTGCCTATGTCTAAGGTCAGTTAAGGGAATTCTGTTCCTTATTAATGGAAGCTATTTTAAAGTAAACGCGTCGTGCGCAAACGAAAAAGAAGAGTGTTAAGCAAGGCTATAAAATCTCAAAATGGATCTTGAGCCTTTCTTTTTTCTCCAGTGGGTATTGAGCCTTTTTTCCCACGCAACATTTTCTAAAGAGGGTTTTTACTTCCCGGGACTTTGTTGCTCACGTCACCAAGCCCAAATTAAGATTGCACTTGTTGTATAGGTGAAAAGCCCTATCTTCAAATGACGTAGGCTACGGAGCAACTCAGCACTCTCCAGATTTAATTCTGACAGACAGGAGCAGGTGAATGCCATGCAGCCTAACCTTAGAAAGATGACCACACATGACTATTGATTTACATTCGATGGTTGTTAGATAAAGTAAGGGTTAATTAAGGAACTTCTAGAAGGAGCACAGGATTTTCAGGTGAAAGGTGGGGCAAGGAATGTGCTGACCCAGAAATAAGCCAACTGGTTTATGGTCGGTTTATTTTTTTCCCTGAAGACCTTCGAGTGATTGTAAAGATCTGCAGCAAAATGCGCTCTGTGATATAACCTGGGTATAATGTGTCTTTCAAATGCCTGAGTGTTTGAGGCACCGGTTTACCACAGCGCGCTGTGAGAGCATTAGGCGCTAGGATGGTGTCACGCAGGGTGTAAAACAGGAGCACTTTGTAGTATTTGGTGTTATGAAGCTTTGAAAAAAATCTTTTCACTGAAGGCAAGCTTGAAAAAATAGGCAGGACCTGAAAAGCTTTTAATAAACACTTTGCTTCCTTTCTGTAATTATTATTATTGTTATTTCATTTAGTTAGTTATTTTTTCTGCAAGGGATCATCCCCATTTCTCAGTACCAGGGTAAAGAAGGACCATTCTTGCTTTTAGTAAGAATCCTGCTGTTGCAGCTTATCTTTTGCTCATCTATTTTGCTGTTAGCAGCAATAACACGTGCAGATGAGTTACTACATCACCAGTGAAAGACCTTCTGCTGGGAAAGGAAGAACAAGTTTGCTTTGCTTTGATATTGTCTGGGTTTTTTTGGTTTGTTTGTTTTTCTTTTTTAACTTTGGCTAATGATTTATTAATTTAGTAAGAACGTAAAGAAGCGGTAAGCTCTGTCGCAGAAGAGATGTTTCTGTTTGCAGTGGTTTGTGGCTGCTTGTTTTCCTTTTGGTCTGTTAAGAAGAGTGACTGAAGGAGCTGGGACTGGTTAGTTTGAGGAAGAGGAGACTGAGGGGAGACCTCATCACTCTCTACAGCTCCCTGACGGGACATTGTAGAGAGGTTGGTGCTGATCTCTTCTCACAGGTCGTTAGTGATAGAACAAGAGGGGAAGGATTCCAGCTGCAACAGGGCAGGTTTAGACTGGACAGTAGGGAAAAGTTTTTTCCCAGCAAGAGGAGTCAGCCACTGGAACAGGCTGCCCAGGGAGGGGGTGGAGTCACCATCCCTGGATGTGTTTAAGGGTCATTCAGATGTGGTGTTGGCGGACAGGGTTTAGGGGTGAACTTTGTAGAGCAGGGTTAATGGTTGGACTCGATGATCCCAAGGGTCTTTTCCAACCT
>JAAGNO010015283.1:0-41901 GCA_033439905.1 Ceryle rudis
CAGAAGATGCCTCCAAACCCCAAAACAACTCTTCCAAGCCCCAGAAACAACCCCCGGGGCCCCCCAAACCCCCCCTTAGAACACACACAATACCTCCACCCCCCCCCCCACCATCGTCCACCCCCCCCCACACCCCAGGCCTGGCACCCCTGCTTGGGTGCATCTGGTGGTCTCCAATCAGCCCAAACCCAGGCAAGCCTCATTCAAGCATCTCATCCGCTGAAATTTTAACCTTTAATTTTTTCATTCAATTTCCATTACAAACCACTAAAACACTAACCCAGGCTCTCCAGGGAGACAATTTCTAGCAGCCTTCCAGCATTCGGTTACTGTACTCACATGCTGAAACCCAGATGATGGTTTGCTGCATCATCCCAGAACAGCAGGAGACAGAATTGCAACACAGGTCCAAAGTCCATCCAGGAGCTAGGTAGAACCTCTGACACTGTGCAGGCGGGAAAAGGGAGCCCAGGGCTGAGCTTAAATGTAGCCCTGGTTGAGGGGCAGCTGGGTCTGGTCAGTGAAATTAAGGCCACTAGTGCTCTTGGGGTGTGAACAGACAGAGTGGGAGCAAGGTCTCCTATTCCCCAGCTCCAAGCTGTGGCCCAGCATTAAACAAGGTACTTGAATACATGTTTCCCTAGTTGCCAAGGCTGGGGACAAGCACATGGCAGATTTTCAGGGTGTACCTTGAGCCCACACCTGAGCAGGATGCCCTGGCTGGGGTGGAGTGGGAGGTGGAGGCAGAGCAGAGCCACACACCCTTTGTGCCTGTGCTCCCAGAGCAGGTGCAATGGTACCGGCACCAGTGTGGGGTGGTGGGCATGAACAAGTTCTGCTACACAAACTGCACGAGAGTTGGCGCTGAGGACCCCATGGCCACCTTGCCTGTGTTTCAGGCCTTTTCCCTTGTGCTTGCTCTAGTCCACCCCTGCAGACCTGACCCTGCTGAGGACTGGCTGTCACATCTCAGCTGGAAAGTGGGATGGAAATGCCCAGGATGGCCACGGTTACCCCCTCCACTCCAAGCACTGCTATGCCATGTTGGGAATGATTCCACTGCAGCTGCTGGCTGCAGCTCATCCTCCCTCTGAGCAGCTACAGGGGGAGCCACCAAATGGGACCTCTCAGATCCAGGCTGGTCCCATTTTTTGCCATGATTTGCCTCTCAGCAGGCAGTCTCCCTCACTGGGGTTGTACCTACACTGTGCCTGGGTGCCTGTCTGAGGCCGGGAGGAGCTCACGTCGCAGATGTCACAACCATAGGAAGGTACTGGTTCTGCAATTGCCAGTTTCAGTGGAGCAAGCAAAGAGATCTAACCAAAGCAAACAAACACCGGGGTGTGGTGCAGCACCCAGGCTTTAGGTGAGCGAGGGGCTGTGACCCAGGGGAGCAGAACCTCACAGGGGAAGGTGAGGACCAGTCCCTGCTCAGGCCCCACATCTCACATTGTGGGCAGCTCCAGGCTCTGGCATGTGTTTTACTGCTCCAAAGGGGGATGGATAAAGGGCCCAAATTTTCCTCTTAAAATTCTGAATGGGAATCCTTTTTGGCCTCAAAAAGTCGCTGTCAGATAAAACCACAACATTTGCTATGATTAGATTTTTTTTTACGTTTACATTAAAATGAATTTGTTCTGGAACAGAAGTCACTGTTATCCACCAGCTGATAACCACTGTTGAAGCTGTGGATATTTTGATGTTAGACACAGCCTTTAAATCAACAGCAAGACTTCCCCTAAGCACTTTTATATTTATGAAAGTGACACTTTTCATTGGAAAAAACCCTCACTTGAATGAAGCATTTCTACTTGGCTCTTCTAAATACTGACCTGGAGCCTGATATGTCATTAAGAAGAAACCTGTAGGCTTCCTGAAGCCCCCCAGACAGAAGCTTGATCCTTCCAATTTGATTACCTGGTCTCACCCTAGAAAAAATACATTTTTCCACCCATATGAGCTTAGAGAGTAGAAAACAAAATCCAGAAGCTGCTGGGGCTGGGGCCAGCTGCAGCAGGACAGACGGCATTGGTTACAGGGCTGGCGGGGGTCCAGCTCCTGATGCTATATAGGAGCAAGCGGGGGGAGTTGGGCTGCAGACGGAGCTGCTGCCGCCTGCTTTAGCCATTGCTCACACTCTTCTCACGGCCGAGGAAAACTACAGCCTGCCAAGATGTGCAAAGGATTAGCAGCGCTGCCCCACACGTGCCTGGAGAGGTGAGAGCGGCCAGCCCACGCGGGAATGCCTGGGGCCTGTCTCCCTGCAGGGCTCTGCTGGGGACCAGAAGGGGTCTTCCTACAGCACATCACCATGATGGGCATCTCTTGTGGGGACTGAGATGGCCCAGCTCTGATCTGGGAGGGAAGGGAGGCTTGCTGACAGGGGGCTCAGCAGGATGTTGTGAGTGACCACGACACTTGGAGGAAAGAGCACTGATCCAGTCCCAAATTCTCCTCTCTGGTTTGTGAGCCTCTCTGTTGGGTGGGTCTGGGCTGCCCCAAACCAAGCCCTCAGCCTCAGCTGCTCCCCTGTGCAGGCCCTGAGCCAGGAGCATATTGTCCTCAGACCTTAAAGTTTGCAAAACATGATGGGGAAGAAAAGAGCAGGAAGGTGGTTGCCTTTCTGAGGCAAACCCAGCCCTGGCTCTATAGCGCCTCAAAATTTTCTTTAACTGCTTGTGCCTTCTTTGCATGTTGATTAGCCAGCCCTGGCCTCTCATGATGCTCAGCTCTGTGCAGAGTGCCTGCTCTGCCCTGCTCGCAGCACCCATCCTCACCCCCCTTGCCCCAATGCTCACCTCAAAACCTTCCTGAGGTTGTGCTGTGCTTCCCAGGCTGCTCTCACACCTTGGGAACCCAAGGCAGTCTCCAGACCCCAGCCATTTCCATGCTGATTGAAATGTGCAGATCTTTGGAGGGAGTCTGGTGAGCAGCAGAGGTTGAAGGGGGGCTCCAGCACAAGACTGGGGCCTCCCCACAGCAGCAGTGTGCTCAATCCTTCAACTAAGGAGGAAGCTTGGTAAAAAACTTTACATGTGAATTACCTAGTGAGGATTTTCTTGCAGCTACAAATGCCTTAGTACTGTTTTTCAGATGAGAGTGAGAGTGGCATTCTCTGTCCTGGCGGGAGCTTGGGAGAAGTTGCCCTTCATCAGCTGAAGCTGATGCTGCTTGCCCAGAAGCAAGGCAAATTCCCATTATCAGCATGAACAGGAGTATGGCCCTGTGACAATTTCTTTCTTTAAAGCATGCCTTTCAGCCAACCTCGTGGCCCTGTGCTTACCTTGCCTGGTCTCCTTCAGCCTCCTCTCCTGTGGACTGCACTCTTCCAGATGTGGCCGATCCACACAATTCTGCTCAGTTGCCATCCGTGTTGTCACTCTTCCACGACTTTGTAACCCTATATTTGTTTTAGTCACTGCTGCTACATCGATGCTTTCACTGATCTCTGTTACATTGTTAAATCCTCACTCCTGAAAAGCCCACCATTTTATACACAGGACTGGGTTTGTCCTGTGTGCATCATTTTGTGTTGCTCTGTCGGGAATTTCAACAGCCGCTTCATTGCCAATCTCACAAGACCCTCAAGCAGCTCCTCACAACTGGTCCCCAGATATCGGGGTAGCACAGTATCTTCTGCTTGGCCCTTCTCCCCACACACATAATATTATTAACAGTATGACCCCAGCCCATGTTCCCCTGGGACTATCCATGACAAGGAAAACACACCATGTCTCCTATGTGTTGTGTGCTACATTTCCCACATGGTCATCCATGAGATGACCTAACCCCCTACAGCTACCTGGGGTCTGGAGAGCCCATCCAAGGTCTCCTATAGATCCAAGGGGCTGGTACCCCCCGACTCTCCCCAAGGCACATGTTCACTGACCTCTTCAGAGAGGGCTGATAAGTTTGAAGGAATCTCTTCCTACTGCCAGAGCTGCTTTGACTTCTCTCCAATAGACCATATTTGTCCATGTGTCCACTACAGCTGTCTCATCCAGCTGCTGCTGACATGCCCACACAGTATCACACTATCACAGCTTTATGGCTCCTCGAACCCTCTCTGAAGCCTTTTTCCCCTCAATGGGCATTCCCTCCAGCACCTCCCTGCCCTTAGGCACAGCAGCAGCTTTAGCTTTCAACTACAGCTTTAACTTCTTTGAGCTTCTTTTTTGGTTTTGTTTTTAAATCTGGAGTCTCTCCTGGCCCTCTCCAGCAGCCTTCTTGCTCTTTGTGTGTTTGACAGAGCCCTGTTTCCTTGTAATGCTTCTTGGAAGCTGTTTCTCAGACTTTTTCTTGGCTTGCTCCCATATGTTGTCACACTGTACCTTCCACAGTTTACGATCCTCTTGCTTCTTCCTCACTCAGACATGGCTAGGGGGGTTTTAAAGGATGCCTTTTTGTTTATAAATGCCTTTTTTATCCTGCTGCTTAGCCTTTTCTGAAACCTTGCTTGAAAGCTTGTAACACATCTGCTGGAGGACGCCAGCATGGTGTCTTTAAATAGCCCTTGCCTCTCAGCAGTTGCAAGCACTAAACTCTCTGGCTGTCCTTTCTTCCTTTCAACAAACTTCCTCACCTCTGCTGTCTCCTTGTATTTCATGAAGGTCCCACAGCCAAGGACTTGCTCAGTAGAGCAGGTTCTTGCTGGTGTCCCCACACCAGGAGCTGAGGGACTTCAGCAGGGTAGGCAGCCACTGACAGTCCATCAACAGCACCATGGGATGGAGCCATCCATCAGCAAGCAGTGGGGCTGCAATATAGGTCCAACACCAATCCAGGAGATTAGGCTGAAGAGAAGTCCACCCACAGCACAGCCCCAAATGAAGATGGTCTCGGGACTGAGCTTAAATAGAGTCCCCCCGTCCAATCCCCGCCCCCCCCCGTGGGCAGGGTGTGGGGCTCAGCTGGGGCTGCTCAGGGCCATTAAGACCCATTAGTGCCCCTTGTGTCTGACAGATGTTGTCTCTAAATCACTGTAAAGGTGGGAATTGGAAAGCAAGATTTTGAACCAGACCTGAGTGCTATCCAGGACAGTGTTGGCTGTTGCCTGAAGTTGCTGTCAGTTGCATCCAAACTGTGTGTGTGTGCTGGCCTTGTCTGCACCAGGGTATGGGAGGTCCCCAGGTCCTGCTCAGACAGCACCAGAGTCCTGGTCCTGTATTCCCATCTCCTTAGTCCACCGCGTGTTAGATTTGGCTCTCGGTGCCCCAGCATAGCCTGTGTTTTCCCTCTGCCAGCTCAGGGCCCCTGGCATACACGATCCTTGCTTCAAAGGTGGGTGAGCACCTTCCTCCTTGGTCTTCACCCCTGCTCCTGCCAGACAAAACCCCCACGATTGGGCACATAGTCTGATCACTTGGACAGGACTGCCCCGTGTGCACAGGACCTGGTACTGCCAGAGGGTTGGCTATGGGTGGAGAGCAGAAGGGCCAGGTGGCAGCTGGCATTTCTGCTCAGCTCTTTGAGAGATGCTCCCTGAGCCCATACATCCCCTTCTCTGCTGGGAGCTGTGGCCACAAGCACAGACATCTGGGAAAGCAGAGCCAAGGGATAGGCTGTCCTCTGCTGCTTTGGTGCTAATGGGGCTGCAGCTCCTGCTGCCTTCTCCTGCTCCTCCTCACTGCAGGCTCTGGGCATCAGAAGCCAGCTCCATCTCTGTTTATCCACGTTTTATTTATTTATTAGAGGGAGCAGTGCATGGCAGCATCCCTGTCCCAGAGATAGTGCAGGAAGCGTAGGGACCTCATCACCCTTTGCCTGAGGTCCTGGTCTTTCCAGGCACGTTTCAAGTTTTCTTGGAAGCACGAGCAATGGAAGCTGTCCCTGTAGCTGCTGACATTTTCCATGAAAACAATTTGGTTTCTGTGTGTGCTCTGCCCTGTGCTCTACACCATCTGCAGGCAGTCCATGCAGACCCAGGCTGGGCTGCTCACTCTGGCTGGCCCTGCTGCCTACCCCTGTGCAGGGGTGGCTGTAAGAGGCAGGTTTCTGCAGCAGAAGCTGGGGGCAGCCAGCAGAGGAGCAGAGCCTGTTTTGGGTCTCAAACAGTCACCCGCAGGGGCTGGCGGGTGGAAAAGTAAAACAGAAGGAGTTTTACAGGGAGGGAAAAAATTAAAGGAATGGAAATGAAATAGCAGACATAGCAAAGGAGCGATCATCCACCGAGGGCTTGTGAAAATAAACAGCAGAAAGGAGAAACACAACAAGTTCTGAATCTGGGCAGCTGCAGCACAGCTTCAACAGCCATGCCACGGCAAAGGCACCGAGCCCAGCCAGCCCGTGGGGAAGTGCTGTGTCCCCTTGCTCTCATTCACCCCCTGTGCCAGCAAGATGACCACCAAATCATAGAATTACAGAATGGTAGAAGTTGGAGATCATCAAGTTCAAATATTGCTGTGCTAAGGAAATGTCCTGGAGGTCTATTTTCATTACTTTATTTCTTCAGTCTTAGGCAGCACACCTGGGTTTTCTCTGCAAAAGCTCCACTTGCTCTTGCTATCACCACCAAGCTGCAGCAGAAGGGAGCTTTCATGGTAGCTTTAGGTGCTCAGGACCACCTTGCAAATTGTATTGCACAAAAGGGAACATGTTGGGAGACAGCTGGACATGCTGTCAACCCCCCAAACCCCTCTTGTCTCTGCATCCTCCAAACAGAGGTCTGGAGCATGGCCTTGGGGCAGTGGTGACTGGTGCTCTCAGCCTTTGGCAGTCAGGGTGCCTCAGCTCCTGAAACCCTTCTTCCCCCTCTGTCCAGGGAAAGCGGCACCCAGGAAGCACCTGTTTTCAGGACCCTTCCCACTGCAGACATAGGGCTTAAATATTGCTTATATATACACTATATATAGTTATGTATATTAAGGGCACCCTGCTCTGAAAGCTGTCAGTGATGTGGGGCTGGAGGGCACAATGTGGGATGGGGCTCGGTGTGGAGCAGGCAGTGCTGTACAGGCCAGCACAGCACCCTGCACAGCCTCCTCTCCTCACCAGCATTTGCTCCGGGCTCATCACTATAGAAACTGAGTGCTGCACACATGTCCCCTAATTCATCCTCACAGCAGCCGCCAGCTCCGCTGATACAATTATCCCAGCCACAGATGGGGACAAAACAAAGAGATCAAGATCAAGAGCTGCTGCTAATTCTGAGTGCCCGGTTTGAAATGCCTCAGCCAGACGCCTTTACAGCATTAGGGTCCATTTGCTCACGTCTAACTAATTACACAGCTTTGTACCTCACCAGCGGCTATGCTGGGGTCTGTGCAGGTGCAGGGCAGGGACCATCCCCACCGTCTTGTCCTTCCACCTGACTTGCCTCTGCTCATCCCCTCCTGCAGGGCCAAGGAGATTAAGACCAAGCTGGGCACACTGCTCCAGAAGCCCGACTCGGCCATTGACTTCATCATCCCCTACCCAGAAAAGCCAGAGAAGCCACCCAAGGTCCTGAAGTGAGTACCGCACTGGGGCGGGCTGTGCTGGCACCCGTGGCTGACTGGAGGGGTGAGTGCAAGGCCTTTTGGGATGTGAAGGAGCTGAAGCCCCTGCTGCAGGTGGTCACAGCAGGTTTTACATGGCAGGCAGCTTATGGTACCCTTCTTGTGACCTGCTGGCTAGGTGAAGGCTGGGAGAGTTATATCAGGGCAGCATGAGACATGTCAGGCAGTACAGTTTTATGGAAACCAGATTTGTCATGGAAACTCAATTGACTTTTGATGAGATTTCACATTATTTGATAAAAGTTTGTCCAGAGGCATATGGCACTTGGACTTCTCTGAGTCACCTGCCTCAGCCCAGAGGTGCCAGCCTTGCCAGTCTGCTCGCTTCAGGGCTGCAGTGTGTCCCTGAGCTGGGTGCATGGCCCACGGTGCAATGCCTGGTTCTGGGCACCTCCGTGATGATGGCACCTTCTCATCTTGTTGCATTTGTCCTAAGTCTCTGCTGTCCACCACTGACCTGGTTTAATGACAAAGCAAAGCAGAGGAAAAGATAAAGAAGCTGATGGATTGTGCCGCAGGATTAACTTTTGAAAGGAGGCAAACAAAACCTTGAAAAGAAATGTTAACTTAAACCTAAAAGCTGGATGGCTTCCTAGATGTAGGGTGATGGCCTCACTTGAAGTACCTCCAGCCCAGGCTGGTGCCCTGGCTGCTTTTCTGCCACCCTGTAGCCCTGCTGCCATAAGATGTGTGTGACTGCCCTGGAGACATGTGCCTCTGCCCTGGGGAGTTGCTCCCTGCTCTTGAGCTGCACCCAAACACACAGTGCTGGAGAACCCAGGTCTGATAGCACCCAGGCTACCTGACTTCCTGGAGGTAGGAGAAGTTGACTGGATCAGTCAGCCTTGCTGGTGGTGCTGGGAACAAGGGCTTTTTTTGAAGGACTCCAGTGCCCTTGTCACGATGAAAACCATGAGAAGCACATGCCCACTCTTCACAAAACCAGCTTTCTGTTTGCACTTTAAAATCACAGCTTTTTGTTTTATACCTTCTCCCCACATTCCCCTTCAGCCCAGGCAATGTTACTCTAAACCCTCCACCAAGGGCTGGCTAAAAAACCCAATGAAACCAAAACATACCCCAAAACCAACCCCAATGTGCAGACAAATGCCCTACTCACCCTGATGAGAGCCTGCAGAGAGATGCCATCACTTTGATGGCTGCAGAGCTCAGGGATGCTCGTCCACGAGCACTGCCCAGACCTGGCAGACGGCATGTTTCACACTCAGTTGCTGCCATGCCCTGGATGCCTCTGTGAAGGAAACACGTTTGTCCTCATTAGCTGTCACCGCAGAAAGCCGGAGAACATCTTCACTCCCTGCTGGCTGGAGGAGTTGTTTTCTCCTTCACTGCAGCCTTGGTATCACTCATCCGTCATCATCTCGCTCACAGCTAATATCATCCCTGGGTCATTCAGATAATGGAAAAGTGAGTTTGGTAGTTTCCAGGAAATCTGGATTGTGTTGGGTTGCTGCAGTGATGTTCCCCCTCATCGGGCTGGGGAGACATTTGGCAGGAAATCAGGGGCAAGGGGAGCTTTTGCTCCTTGATAGTAAGTGCTAATGCAGTTGGAGGTCCAGAACATGAAAGATCAGAGTCCCCATCGTGGTCTTTAGTGCTGGGTTCTGGTGGTTTGTTGAGCAAGTCTTGCATTTCTGCCGTTCTCTGTGTGCTGGCACCACTGGGTGGGGTGGCTGGATGGGAGCCCATTCCCCTTTCCCAGACCCATCGCTGAAACAGGTTGTCCTGGCCGCTGCTCCCTCCCTGGCCCCTGGGATGCTCTGCTTACCCAGAGGGTTTTGGCCCTGACAGGTGGCCACTGCAGCAGCAAAACAAGCCTGAGAGCAGCGCTGCCCATGGGGGAGTGGCAATGGTCTGAGGCAAGCCCAGCACTTGGTGACAACGTGGGGGGCTTCTCTTTCCCCTTCAGCACCAGATATCAGCCCCAGTGGGCAACAGGTGGGAGCCCTGTGCCCTAGGGCAGCTTGGTCAAACTCCTTGGGGCTTAAAAAAACCCCAACAAACCACAAAACCAGAAACAAAAAACCCGCACAAAGCTCTCCACACAGCAAGCATTGCATTAAAAAAAACCCTAAACCACAAAACAACAACAACAAAAAACCCCAAAACAAACAAAAAAAGAAAAAAAAAAAGCAGGAAAACAAACAAACAAACAAAAAAAACCCCAAAACACACACACACACCCCAAAACAAAACAAAACAAAACAGAAAACCCACGCACATGAAAACCACTGAAGTTTTTCTCTGGGGAGGGGGGGAGCCAAGGCCAGCATCCTGCCCCCTGCAGGGCGTGGGAATGGAGCAGGGGGGCTGTGGGAGTGGAGGGGCACTGACCCCAGCCCCAGCAGCCCAGTGCTGGAGTGATCCTGCCCCCTCGGCTCCCCCAGCTGAGAGCATCCTTCCCCATCCCAGCGGGAAAACTTCAGGATGCTTCCCAGCTGTCTGCAGAGCCCTGCTCTGCCCTCCTGTGCAGGGACGCTGGGACAGTGGGGGAACCGTAGCTCCAAAGGGGACTTGCTTTGCAGTTCAGCCACATCTCTGCTCAAGCACAGGGGAGTTTGCTCACCCAGCTCCACCCTCAACTTCCCTGGCACTCAGCTCTCCCCAGGAGGAGGGTACTGTTGCCGCAATGCAGCAGCATCCCCATTGCTTGACCATCTCCCCTGGTCTGCAACAGTTTCCACAGCTCCTCATTTTTATGGAAATTATTTAAAAATCTAGAGACCAGACTGGGGTTGTGGGGTGACCATGGACCACCTGCACTTTCTTTACCTCCTTCAGGCCATCACCAGAGGAGGCTCTGCAGTGGCGCGATTCCCTGGAGAAGCTCCTGCAAAACCCTTGTAAGTTCACATCCCCCTGTAGTCACACCCCCCCGTCCCATGTCCCCCCTGGTGTTCATCGGGGACTTGGTCCCCCTGAGACCACCAGTGCTCAGTGAGGCTCGGCCCCCCACAGATGGGCTTGCCAGCTTCCGCAGCTTCCTGCGCTCTGAGTTCAGTGAGGAGAATGCCGAGTTTTGGGTGGCCTGTGAGGACTACAAGAAAACCAAATCCCCCATGAAGATGGCGGAGAAAGCCAAGAAGATCTACGAGGAGTTCATTCAAGCTGAGGCACCCAAAGAGGTCAGTGGCCACAGGGCAGGAGATGGTACCAGTAAGGATGAGGTTGCTGCACTAGTAGCCTCCATCTCAAAGGAGAGTGATGGCTTCAGGACACCTCGTACCATAGCTGAGAGGCTCAGAGAGCTCTACCCTCAGCCAAGGGTACCATCCCCACATGCTGCATTCCCACCCTTCACACCCTGGTGTCCCTGTTTGCATGCTCAGCCCCTGCTGGGCTTCCTCTTGCCACAGGCACCTCCAGCACATGCCTGTCCCCCTCCCCCCACAGAGGACTTGGACTATTCATAAGGGATGACAGTTTACAGAAATCCTCCTCCCCAAGTTAGCTGTGCTGCAGGACAGAGCTCATCCTTACAGATGTGCCACCAATAATTCCCCCAGAGAAGTGAACTTGCATCAGTCCCTCACCATAACCTGTGTGTGATTGTTGGTGGGACAGAGCAGACAAGGGGTGATGCCATCACCCTGCCCTTGCAAAGGCAGAGTCCCCATCCCTTTTACACTCCCATCACAGGTGAACATCGACCACTTCACCAAGGCTGTGACCATGAAGAACCTGGTGGAGCCATCACCCAGCAGCTTTGACATGGCCCAGAAGAGGATCTTTGCCCTGATGGAGAAAGATTCCCTGCCCAGATTTGTGCGGTCGGAGTTTTATCAGGAGTTGATCAAGTAGCAATGTGGTGGGGCTGCGTGAGGCGCTCCCTGCGGGTGGTCCCACTGCTTCTGTCTAAACACCTGCCCCTTCTCCTGCAGTTGCTTTGCTTTCTTGATACCACCCTAGAAGAGCACCCAGGGGCGTTGCTAAACATCTCCCCCTGTGCTTTGGACTGTCAGATGTCCTGATGTTTCCTCTCTTACAGTCTCTTTTCTCTCTCATGGAAGACCAATTAGCAGAAATCCCCGGTGATCCTCTCTGGGTTTGGGACCAAGTGCAGGGACCAGGAGCCACTCAGGCAGTCAGCATGTCCCTGATACTGTGGGACTTGGCTTTAGTCAGAGGCTCCGATGCACTGGTTCTGCCTTTTCAGGACTTATTAGAAGATGACAATTTTTCTCCCATTTTTGTCCCTATCACTGGTTTGGCCCAGGCTCGCTCCTTCCTCCCAGCTTCCCAGGGTGTTGCCGAGGCTGCACAGGGTACCCTACGGGTGCTCCGCTCCCCAGCTGAGTCCATCGCACCCGCAGCCCTGGGGTGCAGGACGGGGCATGTCCACCACACGATTGGAATCACCTGTCTTCAGAAAGCAGCCGATCAGCAGCAGGCACAGTGACGGCCGTACGGTGGTGCAGCAGGGACAGTGGTGCGGTAGGGACGGCTGTACAGCAGAACAAGGGTGCACCTGGATGGCACGAGGGGTGGGCAGAGCCAGCCTGCAGCACAACTTCCCCAGTGACTCCACCTGCGGCCAGCTGTCAGACAGCCTGTTTGCTTCACACTAAAGACAGTAAAAGGGATAAAGTGAGACCTGTTTGTTCAAAACACCGGGACTGTTTAGCAACCCAGACCTCCCGCTCTCTCCAGCCACTTGCATGACATACCGAGCTCCCAGTCTGCAGCCTGTGCCCGTGTCCCCAGCGCCTCTGTGCAGCCCTTGGCGGTGCTGGTGGCTGGTGGTGTGCTTGGATTACAGCTTCAGGTGTTGCTGCTGTGGTTTCTTGCGTCAGTTGCTTCTCTCTGCAGTAGACACGTCAAAGCGATACTTCTGCACAAACCCAATCAAGGGGCGTTGATTAGAGGTGGGAGGAAAATCACTTTGGGGGAAAAAAGTTACAACTGCAACCATTCAGATCCAATTAAAAAACCAAAACCAATCCAAAGCCAAAAAGCCAAAGTCAAACACAAAACCATCATTGGAAATAGGAAAAATAACCCCCTGGCTTCTTGAACAGATATCAAACTCTGCTGAGTTTGTGTGGCCTGCATCTCACTCTCCTGTCTCCTCCCATCTGCCCGGGACATGTGTTTCTATACGGCTGTCCCTTAAAAAGACCAGCTCTTTTCAAAGATTCAAAGCCGGCCCACTATTTGCTACCAGAAGAAATCCCATCTGAGGATGGGGCAAGGGCATACGTGAAAGGCAGCTGGGGTCTAATTTCAGCTTCGAGGCGACTGATGAATGTCTGCTCTGTGGGGCCCAGACATTTCATCCTAGTGATGGATTCCTGGTGTAGCATCCTCATGGCCATGGCTTGCAACAAGCTATTCCAGCCAGAAACCTGACAGATGCGGGCAAAATAACAAGAGACCATTGCTTCCATCAGGCATCTTTGACCTTCCAGCCACCCCCCAGGCTGCTCAAACTCAACTGCAAGTCATGAGACTCCATCCAAAACACAGTAACATAAACAATGGGTTTGCCAGCCTCTTCAAGACTTTCAAAATCTGATCAAAACCCTACCAGCCCCAAATATTTACGTGTTGTCACTATGGTGATGAAGAAAAATACATGCTGAGCTGCAGGAAGTGGGCTGTGTTTTCCAGGCAGAGATGGGGAGGCAAGGGAAGGATGGAGGCCATCACAAATGCGACTTTTTTTTAAACTCTGGAGCAAATGGCCTGGGAAAGTTGGTGTTGGAGCAGCAGGAGCTGATGCTCACAGGGCATTCCCCTGGGGTGAGCACAGGGGGCAGCTTAGGCAACCCCAAAGAGCCCAGGGAGCCCATGAGTGGCAGGAGGGTCCCATCAAAAGGGCACAGGATCCCCCAGCAGTGCCCACTGCCCAGAGCTGGTGGGCAACAAGGGGGAGGCAGGAGCAGGGGCTGGGCATGGGAGCAGGGGCTTAGCCAGCCCTTCTGCTGCAGGGTGGTCCCACCACCTCTGCCCAGATGTGCCCCCCACACCCTCCTAATATCTCCATGAACTGGTGTCAAGACAAGTGGGTTCAGCATGTTCAAGCTCCCCATTTACAGTGTGACTCAGAAATGCAAAACCAAACAGGCTTCCCTGCAGAAAGACCCAGATCTTTCATTTTTACTTAATCCTTTGGCAGCTATTTCCAGATACCCTCACACATTTCACAGTTAAATGCTGGTATGCTGCTGGAGACTGGCTTGCTGCATGCCATCAAAGCCTGAGATGTCACTAGCTGCAATAGGGATGTGTGGGGCAGGAGAAGATGTCTTGGTATGAACGTGCCAAAAAGAAAGGTGGAGGCTAGATTCAGGAGTTCTATTGGAAATCCCTCCCCAGCTTGATTTCTGCTAAAATAGTGGAAGCTTACTTTAGGGGGTGATTCAACAGGTGTCAGTGAGATATGGGTGACCCTAAAATGTGGGCCCTGAAGTGTTTTGGAGCTCTTGGGAAGTTGTGTTTGTGTAGAAGGGTCATTTGGCTAATTACTCAGGCAGGCTCGTCCCACAAATGCGGCAATGCCTGTACCCACCCCACAGCCAAGCTTTCTGCAAGCCCAGAGATATTTACTGTTGAGCTGATACCAACCATTATATTTCTGGTAGGGAATACTTCATGTATTTTATCACTCTTGCTCTTATGAAATTTGGCATATGTATGAGCATTATACACACTACATTGTTCAGCTGTATCGTTACAGACATATACAAATATATGCATACACATATATACATACTCCTAACGCAGGCATCTGGATCCTCAGTGAGTCAGAGAGCCAAAGGGCAGAGTTTCTGGATATTGTGCTTGGAGTCTGTTGCAGAGATGAGAGTGCGTGGGTTTAGTGCGGTGCCAGACCCTGTTGAAGGAAACCTTGGCCATCCACCCAAGTGAATGTGAAGGTGCATCCTCAGAATCACTCTGTGCCTGTGGCCACTGGGTGCCCACAGCCATGGGGTGCCCTGGTGTGTGAGCTGGAGGCAGGTCTCGTGCTTTCTGAGGGACCCCAACCCCTGCCGTGGGGCAAGGCAACCCCACGCTGCAGCCAGAGACCTCGAGCACAAGCACTGCCTCCATGCCTCCCTGGCACCCGTTCCTCACCACGGGAACGTGTGGAGGAGGGTTCCCTACAGCTGCATCCCTCGGATTAATGCTGGAGGATCATTTGGTGTGTGTTTTTTTGGTTAATTCAGTGACCCAGACGCTTGCACCTCACCAGCCATGGTGCGAATCACCCCACTCTCCCCTCATGCGCTGAGGCAGGGCTGTGCCGGTGCTGCCCAGTCCCAGCCCTGGTGATTGCCAAAGCCTGCGAGGCAGCGGTGGGAGCTGCCCACTGCTCATGGTGAGGCTGAGCTCACTTAGGCTGTCCCAGTCCTGGGTCACTCCTTGAAGGCTTTCAAGTGCTGTAGCCAAGGGCTGGAGTGAGGTCAGGAAGGGGAGATTGGCTCCTCACATCCACGAGCAGCAGGTTTTCAGTCTGACATTCTCCGTGTGATTTCCATCAGAGATCTTCACGTGGGGGAAGGTGCAGGGTGCTGGTGTGCGCTGAGGAACTGGTTGTGTTAACTCATATTCTTGTACCACTCAGTAACTCACATATAAACATGTATTTCTGCTACTATCTCAATGGACTGTTTGTCTTTTTGCACTGTAGGCAGAACATTTCCTTACCTTTTACAGGGCGCTGCCAAACCTTGTGCCCAAAAGTCCTGGCAAAGCCAAAGGCCTCTGGGAGCGCCTGCTGCAACAGATGCGGTAGATTCTCAAGAAATTGAAAAAGGAATAAAAATATCATCCCAGGAGGCTGCTCCAGAGGAATCTCCCCAGCACAGCACAAGCACCGCCAGGTGCTGCCTCGGGCTATGGCCCGCAGAGTGGGCTCCCACTCCAGTAGCAGCTGCAGGAGCAGGGGCAGGGCTGAGTGAGAGCCAGCCCTGCTCACCCCCAGCCACACTGCCCTCAGCCAGCAGCTCTGCACTCACAAGATGTGGTCCCAGCGACAGCCTGAGCTCTAAGCTGAAATGTGCTCCCTTCTGGAGCTCTGGGCAGGAAAACATTTGTAGCAAGGAGATGCTCCTTTACTTGCCCCACCCCAAATCTGTCAAGGGGAACTGGTGCCCAGCCCAGCCCCTAGACAAGGATGGGCTGTCCCGGTGCTGGCTTGCTGTCAGGCACAGCATGAACCCCAGAAAGCCCAGTATCTCCCAGGCTCACTGTGCCAAGGGTATCTGTATGTCAGTTCAATCTTTCAGTGATTTAAACCAACCTCTGAGTGAAGCCATTTGTAAAATTACTTTTGAGAGTAACCTTGGCCAATGAATTGGATCTCTGTGCATTTTTCTTTGGTTCACACAGCAGCATTTTAGAAGGAACTAATGCAAACATTTTTATTTAGAATGTATTCATCATTGTTTAAATATCAATACATTTTTGGCAATAGTTATCAAGAGTTCCCAGTACCAGGGGAAAATAAAACATAGCCACATGCTTGGCTATGTTCAGAGCTTTAGCAAGCCTCTCCATCTCTTAGCTGAACATGCAGGGTGGTATGTGTCAGTACAATTGAATAAATACAAAATAAAGCAAATACCAGAAGAAATGCTTCTCTGCGGGCCTAGACATGCCTACTGGAGAACTATGGCCTCCTCCTGCCATCACAAAACCCTGGTGAGAACTGTTGTCTGGACTGGGATGCAGAGCGAGGAATACACAGTTGTCAGAGCAGCAATATCCAACTAAGGAGAGACCGAGGGTTGGGGGACAGTGTCACCGACAGCCACCAGACTGCTCAGATCGGGTAGTCCCAGCTGCTGTCTGGTGCTACCTGGTACTGAAACCCAAGAGAGCAAGTCCTGAATCTGCTCCTTGTGCCTCCAGCTGCAGGCCAGTGTCAGTCCCAAAGCCACCACTGAAGGCCATGTCTAACTGCAGTGATTAAGAACTAAGCTGCCTTCTGGTAAAGCCCAGGAGCAGTAATGAGACTGACATATTCCTCCTACCATCTTGTGAGTCACACTATTACTGAATTATAAAGTCACAGAAGTAACTTAAAAAAAAAAAAGAGAGAGACATTTTCAAGTCCTTCCAGGCAGGGTCTTTCCTCCCCAGCTGTTGTGGCTGTTTCTATTCCCTCACAAACTGCTCCATATAAGCCAGGGCAGGCAAACTTGAATTCAGATGGCACTCCCAGAGTCAGTAATATACACCTGTCAGCCTGGGAGAGAAGGAACATGTTCCTCTTCTGCTCTGCTGTTGCATGACATGGGCCACAACTAGGACATTAGTATTTAACCTGGGACCATAAGGAACACAGTAATATATGAAATAATGAACCTCCCCCAAAATAATAGCTCTGTACAGACTTAGGAAAGATCCTTGGCCAGCATAAACAAGATGCTACAGAGGGAGAAGTGGCTGGAGGACAGAGCTTCCCTGTGATTGTGGCTGTCGTGATTGAAGGAGGCTGTTCGTATGGAAAGTTTTGGTCTCCCTTCAAGAAAGAGTAGGAGCTCTTCCTATGTCTGATTATGGTAACGCAGCACAGCCTGAGTTCTGAGCAAATGCTACTGCAAGCTGAGGCATTTGGGAGCTATATGAACAGCTAAGGACCAGAGCAAGTCCTTTCCATCTAAGCTTTTGCTGATTAGAAAGGGGAGATCACAGTCCCCAAAGCTTCCCTTGGCTTCCTCTTTGCCCTGCTCCTTGCTCAGTGTCACACTGTGACACTGCAAGCCTAGTCCTTTGGTGGGTAGTGCTGGGTCTGAGCATGTGCTCCTCCTGTGCCCTCCCGGGCTGGCAGGCCTCCCCAGAAACACAGCAGACATGTAGTGACTGCACCCAGCTTTCCTGTCAGACAGACCCCAGCGCTCCTACACTGATGGAGTCAAAGGAGGGTTTGCTACACACACTGAGCCTGGCTTGAGTTACAAATACTGGCTGTTGCATGACATGGGCTACAACTGGGACATTAGACAGCTATTGGAGACACCTCTGTTGCTTTGTGCCAATGAATGCTTTTGCTGCCATATATTCTTGCGAGAGCCCTGCCTTGCTGCAGGTTCAGGCGCACTGAGAGATGATGTTAGAGTTGCAGTCTAAGGTGTGAGTGTGGCTTCTTTTGCAGTTTTCGGGCCCACAGCCAGCACCAGGTGGGCTGACCAAGTCCAGGTAGTAGGGGGACTTGAGGAAACGGCGGTAAGAATCCTTTTCCATGAGGGTGAATATTTTTCTCTGAGCCTCATCAAAGCAGGACAGTGTAGGCTCCAGCATATTGTGGCTCGTCTTCTCCCGTGTACATGAATCCAGGTTCACCTGTGGGCCAAAGGGACAGTGTAAGGGGAATCTGTCCCAGAAATGGCTGGCATAAGTAAGGGAAAATCCAAGCATCTCTCCACCTGCTCCAGCTGTTCTTGGTGGGCAACTGTCTGAAATGGCTGTTTGACACCCGTGACCTTGGCAGAACCTGTGCAAATGGACACCAAGACACCTCTGCAGCCAGGCGAACTGCCAGGGGACACTGCTGCATACCCCTCTGGGATGCAGCCAGCCAGCAAACTCAAGCAGCTGCACAGGAGCAGCTGGGATACTGGAGCTGCAGTCCTCTTGGGCTTCTCCCATTTGAGAGTGCACATGGGATGGCCACATAGTTGTAACTAAACCCACTTACTCTCTATCCAGGTTCAAAATGAAAGCAGTAATAATGACACCTCTTCCTCACTAACAGAAGCAGCACCCTTCAACTCTTGGGAAACTACCAATTTCTATTTCCCTGTACACTGGCTTGGTTCAGAGTTTAGGGTGATACCTTTGCCCAAGAAATGTTTTGTGCACATACCTCTTTTGTAGCCTGCACTGAGATGAACTCATCATAGATCTTTCTGGCCTTGGGGCTGAGCTTAGCTGGTGACTTGGTTTTCTTGTAGTCCTCACAACTGACCCAGAACTCGATGTTTTCCTCACTGTACTCAGATTTGAGAAAAGCACGGAAAGCAGCCAGTCCTCCTACAAATTGTTCAAAGGAAAACAAGATCAGGAAAGAGTGTTGGCTCCTGGATAGTCATACCTGTGAAACTCAGTGCCTTAGCAAACAACAATTCTCAGTGCCTTAGCAAACAACAATTCTGGGTTCTCCTTCCTGGAGCTGCTCATGCATACAGGGGAGGCTGGAATTCAGGCAGGCCCCACGGGGATGTCACACGTGGGTCTTCAGCTGCCTGCCTGCCCCTGCCCCGTGACCTCCAGTGTCTCAGCTAGGAGAACACAAGCAACACACATATTCCCAGGAGGCACTGTGGAGACAGCCAACTCACACCAACCACAGAGTCTCAGGCCATGGGAACACAAAGGAAACCTCAAGGACATAAGTGTAGCCTGGAACCGACCAGAAGACAAAGTCTCCCACAGGCTAAGCCGCAAACAATTTCTTCAGTTTGTGGTTCTTGTTTCACCCACTGTTAACTGTGTGCTGCAGTCTTGCCCTCCCCTTGCTCAGGGGCTAAACCAGTTGCCTTCCCAAAAGGGACAGCTCAGAAGTAGATCAAAGCCCCATTCATGATACATTGGGATTGTCTCTTGGATCTGACCAAGAGGACGCTTTACCATCACTCTTAGAGGCCTGTGTGGCCAAAGGAACTACTGTGTGCTGCTAAGAGACATAAGATAATGTCCCATGCCCCCTCCAGGGACAGCTCACAGCACACACATTCTGCAGGCAGCACAGGAGCCCTCTTTACTTACTGTCGTGATGGATCAAGTTTTCCAAAGACTCTGCCCACTTTCTGACTTCCTCTTGGCTAACCCTAAAAGGAGAGAAAGGGAGAAACATAAGGAAGATTCAAGAGGAGTACAGAAAGGAAAAATTTGATTTTTCGCTCAGCACAATTAGAAAGTCTTTTTCCCTGATAGCTGTAAGAACATATACAAGAGACCACGAATAACATGTCTGCTTGCTTTGCAGAGACCCCTAGAGATCCCACATCTAATCTAAAGAAATTCCAATTTGCAGTGGCCATCATCAGCATGGGGGTGGAATTTTCCTGAAAAAAAAATGTTGGGACTCAGTGTTTATTTTGTGACTGGCTGCATTTCTTGATGGAGTATGGACCTGGGTTCACTCCTACAGGTCATATCAGTGAACTCCAAAAGGCTGAATTCTTGTCAGGGAAATGGTAGCTAGATGGGAGAGAGGAACAAGGGAACACATCCTGCATTCATTCCCTCTACCATACCAGAATATCCAAGGGCTCATCTATTCTAGGAGCACACTATGGCCATTGGAGTTCTCCTTGGAAAGGACACCATCTACTTGCACCTCAGTGAGAGCAGTGACAGCCTGACAAGGTGCTCTCTCTCTTTTCTGTGCCAATGCCTCTGTGCAGCTGTGTGGACCATTGCACAAATCCAACTCAGAGAGACAGTGAGGCTGATTCTGCAATGTGTCAAGGTGCACTGGGTCTTCTGATGAAGTTAGTCCCCTGCACAGGAGACTACACAAGTCTTTTCATGTGCATATGTATATTAAATCACAGAAGTGTTGGCAGAAAGGGACCCCTAGTTCAACCTTCTTCAGTACCTGAGGCCTATTGCACACTACTTTCAAACACAGATGTTCAGGAGGTACTGGGAAGCAGCAGCAGAAATGCTAATGAAGTTCAGCTCAATGAAGGAGTGAACAACATGTTGCAGCCAGCCTGGGCTTACGTACATGGCAGCATCTGCTCTTACCTCTGGCTTGAAGATATTTTCTCCTTTTTGCTCTGGGAAGAGCTGTAGTCACAAGAGTCTGATTTCTGCAGCAAGAAGCCCAGACGATGCTTCATGTCTTTGGCACTGACAGAAACAATTCAAGAACAAGACAAAGATAATAAATTACCACTCCCTCTGCAGCCTCCTCGCTCACAATAAACTCATTCAGCATTACTTAGTGACACAAAAGGAGGTCACTGCTAGTGACTCCGGTGCTGACTTTCCTCACATAATGCACATTTCTGTTGCTAGATAAACACAACAAAGTCAAAGAACTAATTCTTCACATCCAACAGCACCATTTTCTTGCTGAGAAGGTCATCAGCTCAGAGGCAGGGCTGCCAAAGGGGTAGAAGTTGCTGTTTTCCTACTGTTATCTTACAGTTAATATACTGTCACAGAAAGCCATCACCATGCTGGAAATGTGTCACTTCTTGCCCAGCTACCAATGGCTGTGCCAGGGGCCCCCCCACCAAGCAGCTGCCCATGACACAGAGGGAAGAGGAAGAAGCAAAGGACTGAGAGCAGAACCATGGGTGAGATCAGGGGATGAGCCAGGAGCTTCACCATAACCAGCCCACGCTGTACTCCCTTGCTCCCCAGCAAGGTCCTCTGAGAATGCATGCTTAATTTTGCTCTGCTTTCCATCCTGCTCAGGACCATCATTGCCTGATAGCAGAATCTAGATATGCAGCTGGTGCTGCCCTCAGCATCTCTCTGGATTTTCTTCCAGTTTAAGGATGAGGGGGTAGGTAAATCAGTCCTGCTTGTTCAGGGGTGCAAGCCATGGCCTGCCGCAGGGTGCAATGATAGTGTAAGCAGGAAATTATTCTCCTTCCCGTCAGATCAGAGCCTGGAAAAGAGCAGTAGGTTGTGCTGCAGGGCTGAGCACTGGTAGCTGCTCAGCCTCCCAGCACTGTTCTCTGCTCCAGCCATAGCACCCTGTCAGCAGTCCTGGCCATATCTTATCTGACTGCTTGCTTGTGAACATAAATGTTTCCTTAACAACTCCAGTACTAGGGTGAAAGCAAAGGAAACTCATAGCTTCTTTAAAGCAGAGTGTGTGCGATCAGGGCCAACATCCAGTCACCACACTACCTGCCCCCAGAAGGAGAAGACTGCTCAAGGCTTCAGGAAGGCAGCAGCAGGAGGAAACAAGACACTGCTGCTTGCAGTGAGTCCCAGCTTTCTGGGAGAGAACGATTTTCTTGGGAACCCTGGACAGAGATGGTTAAAAGATGTTTATTTTTATTTTTTTTGCATTTTTTTTTCAATAGGTTTCAATAGGTTTGTTTTCTTGTTTGTCTTTTCTCCCATAAAATGTTTCTTCAAATTGGAGAGGAAGGTGTTGATGTTTATTCCTCACATTTTCACCACTTGTTTTCAAATCCACCATACACAGGGAGCATTTTCTCCTAGATGGGAGAAGGCTGAGCCTCAGTTTGTATTTTCCCAATCCTCTCCCATTGCACAGCCACTGGGAAGCAGCCTCAGGAGCACTCCTGAAGGCATGAGAGGCCAGAAAGTAGCGCTGCCCCATCAGTGACCTGTGAAAGTTTGCATGGGCTGGAGGAGTGAGGAGTTTTGCGTCCATTCTGGCGATCTGGTCCACGCCGCTGGAGGTTTCCTGAAAGGGAGTAACATCTCTCCAGGAGGGCTTCTGGATGCCTTGCAGGCATAGAGACCCCCCTCACACTGGGCTGTGTGTGGGGCAGGTGATGCTGCTGAGGGCATGCTTAGGGGTGCACAGGCTCCGCTCTGCCAGTGCAGGGGTCCCTGGCTGGTACTGCACACTGGGGTGCAGCCAGATCCTGAATCCATGCAGAAGAACAGCTCAGACCATCCTGATTGTCACCGTACAACGGGCTATGGCCAGTCCCACAGTGCTGCACACAGGGGGTACACAGCTTGCCCTGGTCCCTCACCGTCAGTGCACACCGGGAATTAAGGCTGACTCTGCACTGGCCAGTGCCGCATCCAGACCCACTGTGCCCTGGGCTGGCCCATATCCCTGCCCTGCCTGCTGTGTCTCTGGTCCTGCCAAGCTGAGTTTCTGCATTTGGGATGCATTTTGGGGAATGATGCGAACTTTGCTTATATCCCACCTATCTTGCTTCCCCCTCAAAACATCAGAAAAAGAAAATTCAGCAGAGAAAGGATACTAAGGAGAAAAAGGGTGCAAAGCTTATGGCAGAAGCAGATGACAGGAATATCAAAATATAGCAGTGCTAAGAGCTGCTTGTTTTGCTGATGGGAAGGCTGGGTTTAGTGTTACCACAGCTCAGTACAAAACCTTTATGCAATACTGCTTCTGACTAACAGAAAAAAAAAAACCCAAACCCAAAAATCTGTAAGCAGTCATTTGTATCTAATTTGTATCTAATCTTACAGAAGAAGCCAAATCTGCCACTCCAGCTTTGGACACAAAGCTTAATACATCAGCATATCTCCAGACTAACAAGACCATTCATTAAGAGATGCTCAGAAATAAACAGTACCTTTTTAAGCAAGTGGCTGGCAGTGCAGCGAGTCCCTTGCACATCTTGCTCCCGAGATTGGTTGATTCTGTATTCCAGGAAAAACAACAACGTAGGAGACAGCAGAGGCTGCGTGCAGGTCCTTCACTGTCTGCAGAATTCGGTCTCGTCTCTGAGCTGGCTGCACTGCCTTGGCTCTACTTTATAGCCTAGCCCAGACAGCCCAGCAGCACTGGCTGACCCAGTCAGGAGTCAGCACAGCGGCAGCATCCGTCCCCTTTTTGCCCACCCAAGAGGAAGAGGATGACGTATAAGCCAAGACAAAAGAGTAACTGGGATTGAAAACCTTACCAGAAATGAAGCTTAGTGCCTGTCTGCAGAGGTGGATTCTTTTAAAAGGAAGGAAAAATCTTCGGGGGCTTTCCTCTATTGCAAGAGGAGGAACGGTGCAGATAAAAGCTGGAGGAGATTTTCAGCGGGGCACAGACAGTAAAATGGGTCAGAAAATCAATTCTGAGAATTGAGCTGAGCCTTCCTGATTTCTCTGTTCACTTTCCCCTTCTACTTAAAGCAACCTGGGGAAAACAAGGGACAAGAATTTTAAACACAAAATGTTCTCGTAATCTCAACAAACACAGAGCTCTAAGGAAAAAAGAATGTAAATTTAGCAGGGAACTACCCCAGTAAATGAGACTGTTCTGTTTCTGTTTTATTCTAGAGGCATGTGGATATATGCCTTCAGTGAGGCTGACAAAAAAGCTCCGAGGGGCATATCACTATTGGAATATAAAAAGTGCGTGTCCTGGCACACACGTATTAGGGGACAGCTCGTGTACACATGTAGAAAAAAGAGACAGGAGGCTGACAACATGGCTGCCTTAGACACCTAGGTATGACTGCAGTACCTTACTTCTCCATTTGCATTTGCTTCTAATCAAAAGCCAGACCTTGGTATTTGGGAGTCCCCAAGTCTCCAATGGAAGATGACTAATTAAAATAATAGCCATAATTGTGCCTGCCCAGAGAGGACTTCGTGGCAATGTTGAGGCTACTCCGTGCTAAAGGATGGACTCATGAAACACCTGGCTGTGGGGATGTTTGGTGGTGACTGCACTGCCTGGCTCTGCTGCAGTCCCAAGGGAGAGCAGAATGACTTCAGCTACAGCACCTGTCCTCAGCCCTTGGAGGGTGCAGAAGGCAGCTTCCCCTCTGGAGAGAGAACTGGCTGATATTTATTGAGTTGTGGCTCAGCACAGCCTGTATCATCATTATGAAAGAGGGGAAAGCTTTGGGCAGACGGACATGCATATGGTCTGCTGCACTTCAAGTCTTGTTCTCTCTGTGAAATACAGAAACTTCAGTTCATCAGCAGGCTTCCTGCCCACGCTACCCACTGCTGCGCTCCCTCTCCCTAGAAACCTTTAAATACTTTGCCCACAACCTGCAGAAGTTGCAGAGTGAGCTTTTCCCTCCTGTGTCTCTAGAGCCTGCAGCCAGCAGCACAGAAAACCCCAATGCCAGCGTAGTTTACCTGCTTCAGCATACTGTGTCCTCTCAGATCATTAACTGCGCTGAAAGGCAACGTTCTGATTTTAAATGCTTTTGTACAAACGTGACTAAGATGTTTCGGTAAATTAATATAATTTTAATCTCAAACTTGTGCAAAGTTACTGTTGTTTGTGTGCAACTGCAGCACGTTCATTCAAGCAATTTAAGAGCTCAGCTGGCCAACATGGTCAAGGTGTCTGCAAGCTCTAACCATGACCCTAACCCTGGCAGCCAGAGCCTGACCTCCTGGCTCAGGAAGGTCCCAAAAGCTGCTTGCTAGGGCAGGGAACCTCTGCGCAAAACACAGAAATTGTGTACAAATGCTGGTCTTGTCAACATCAAGGCACCTTCTGCATTCCCTGACTTCTGTGTGAGCAGAAGAATAAGAAATTTCTAACACTGCCATCACAACATCAAGCCCAAAGGGCTCTGCAATTAAGACCATGCCCCCTGGCATGGATATGCAGACTGCTAGAACTGCTCCAGTTGAAATTTCCCTTTTTCCAGTTCATTAACACAGACTGGTTCAGTCTGGCCCCTGTGAAAGGAGTTTGGGTTTGCATACTGTTTCTCCTCCGAGCTGTGGTTCCCAGCTCTTGCCATTTATTATCCTCTTTGCTGTTCCAGCTGGTGCCCAATCCAAAGTACCACTTTCCATCTCTCACACTTCATAGTCAGGCCTCTTCTCCCAGGGCACAGGTTGTACTGTGCTCAATACCAAAATTTCCTTCTTCCTGCCAGTTAGAAAAGCAGCAGCTCATGCCTCTTTTTATGCCTGTCACCACCTTTGGCTCACTTCACCTGCAGCACGGAGGAATCATCAGTGAGGATGGGCAGGGGGTGCAAGGCTGGAGATAGGGGCTCCCTGGCCAGTACAGTGCTTGGCCATGTAGTGCTTTGGAGGCACCCAGGCACTCACGGAAGACACCATGACAATAGATGTCTGTTGTTCCCACTGTAGCATCCCTCATCCCCCACACTCTTGTCCCTGCTGCACCCCCCGCCCTGCCTCCCCAGGCAGCTGGAGACAAAGCTGTGACATGGAGCTTTCCCTCCCACCACCACTGCTAGGGAACACCGTCACATAGACGTGCTCGGCCCCGTACCCGAGTGAGTGGGGGATGCGTCCCTCGGCTCAGATGCATCCAAGCGGCAGGCCGTGGGAGGAGGCAGGGTGCATGGGGAATGCTGCTTCTGTGGTCACTGCCCAGAGCCCAGCTACTATGAGCTGTTGCCCTCCTGACAGCGTGGGGCTCTCCCGCCCCAGTCCCTTCCCATCTTAGAGCAGAGTGCTGTCGGATGCATGAGTGTGCAAGGACAGCTGCTTTGCGTCACTGGAAACGGAGAAGGGCATGACATGGGAGCTGTGAGGATGTGCTGCTGGCCCAGAGCCTCTCCTGTCCCTGCTGCCTTCCCAGCCTGCCCTGAAAAGGCTAACTATGCCCTGCTCTTCCTTCTCTTCATGTCTCACATAGACAGCCAGGCACCTTGGGATTGGGCTAGCAAATCGCCTAGGTGAACAGGGGAGCACTGGGCAGAGCATTGCCCATCTCAGAAGCCCTGCATGAGCAGCTGCCCTGGTGACACATGAGTGGCCCCAGAACTGAGCCCTGCTGTGGCAAGGGGACCTGGAGCTGTGCTGAACTCCCTGGTTTGCTTTTCCCATACCCCATCCCCAAGCACTCTTTGCACAAAATCTCTTCCTGTGCAAGCCCCCACCATTGATTTCTTCTCTGGTGCACCCATTAGCAGCTAAGATTTCCTTGCAGTAATGAGGGTTGCATCTCCTCCATGTACATATATGCTTTGATTGAATTATGGCTAATGAGCTGGGAGCAGAGGGCCCTGGGAAGACCATTTGGGTCTGAGTTTGGATGAATCAGCTCAGCACGTGTCTGACACTGAATGCAGCCATGTTTCCTGTCCCAGAACACTGACCATGGCCTGACCTCTCTACAAGACACATGGAGAGGCCACACTTGTCCCCACAGAGTCCCCCAGACAGCACTGGAATTCACAGAAATGCTGTCCTACAGCACAGTCTGAGGAAATCATTCTTTCCCATGACTCTGCAATGCAGCCCCTGACTTCACGCGTGACCACAGCCATGGTGTCTGCAGCCAGGCCCCAGAGGCAGCCTTTGAGGAGAGAGCATCTCTTCCCCAATTAGCCCTGACAAGAGGAATGACTCACCATTCTGCCACATGGTTAATTTGCTGCTCACACGGAAATCTTCTCAAGTGGATGTACTTCCAGGCTGACCCACTCCCCTTTCCGCTTCTCCTGGATGAGGCAAAGATGAGCTTTAAAAAGCAAAGCAGCTTTGGTGTGTTGTAGTTTCTTGCTGAGCCTGCTCCTCTCCTGCATGATGCTCTGTAATTATTAACACATTCATTCATCACGTTCCTCAGCCCCAACTTCATATAATTCATGCAACCAAACATACAACTCATTCAATTTTCCCATGCTCTCAGTTATTTTCCATTTATACATCCACCTCAGTGGATTTTTGTAATTTCTAAGTGCTTGGAATTTCCTAATAATTTGGGGAGTTTTGGTTGGATTTTCCTTTGCTTCAACATCCAGTTTTTGGGCTGTCTACTTCTCCTGTTACTATCCAGAAGGAAATATTTCATCTTGTATCAAAAGAAGAATTTTGTTCAACCCAAATGGACTTTCTGGTTTGAGTTTGCTAATGAAATAAGTAGAGGTTTGTTTTTTTTTTTTTTTGTTTGGCTGTTGCTCTTGTTTGCAGGCATCAGACAACAGAAAAAGCTATAATTTGAGCAATTTGCTTCCTGATTTCCCAAATTTCTGTCTCATCATCCATCTTCATTAACAGCCCCTGAAACATTTCCTCTTGTTCATAAGAAAGTTTTGAATAACACTGGACCACAAACCAAGCGAACATATGCCTGTTCACTGATGCTTTCCCAGCACTTTGTCTCATTTAGCCACTTTTAGTCCATTTAGTATGGGTTTGATGACATTTTAAGCCAAATACTGATAGCAAGTCGTATTCATGTATAAATCTATTTCAGCACCACAACTCCCTGATAAAAGCACTATTAAGAGCATTAGAAAAGGTCTATTTTTCCATTAAATCCCATCAGCTGGTATCAATTATATTACCACCTTTTCAAATGAGCCATACTAATAGTGCTCCTGAACTGATCAAAAGGTTAATAGCTCTGTGACTATATAGCTCAGCCCCTGTTAAAGCATGGCTTTCTTCCAGCCTCCTTTTATCCTAAAATGTACAAAAAAAGGACCACTTTTTGTCCTGAGAGCTCTTTAGCCTATTTCTCCAAGAATCTTAGGGCAAAGCAGTTACACTCGGTTGATATAAAACCAGATAGACCATCCCTGGGCTGCGTAGCCCCCAGGCAGGCAGGGACACACTCGCTGGCCTTTTGCAAGAGACATGAAGCAGACACTTGCACTGTGTCACGGCTCTGCCTGCAGCTCCTCTGAAAGCCTTCCAGTGCCTGACCCCAATGCATCCCAAGTGCTTCTTCTGTCCCTGAAACTGCCTGGGGGTGTGAAGCAGCTGGTTTTGTCCCGCCTGGGTGCTGCCAGACCCTCCTAAACCCATGCACCCTGGATGAAACACAGCACTTGAGAGCTGGGTGCTGCTCCCGCTCAGGTCTAGTGAGACACGCACCATGGACTGCTCACGGTCAAAAATTTCACCCTTGACAGTAACCAGGTCTAAATATTTTTACTCTATATTTTGATCTAAGTGAAACATGAATTTAGCTGCTGGTGATTTGAACACATAATCCTGTGTTCCTTTGTGTTCTCATTCACAAGATGTTTGCACTTACTATTTGAAGCTCACTGGAAAATCCCTTATTGAGACAGAAGCTGTGATGGGTGATGGTGGGACAGCTCAGATTGACCCCTGTGGGCCCATCACCCGATAGCTTACAGTCAGAGGTTTGTGCACACCTTGTCTGTGGAGCTCTCACTTGCAGGCTGATTGCTTCACTCGAATGTGCCCGAAGGTACAGGGGAGGAGGAGGTATAATGGGAGGCAGGAAGAGTGTTGATGTGTCAGAAATTGAGTACAGCAAAAAAACTCATGCCTTCTGCACCCTAGCACCCGGCTGTGCAGTGACTTCTTTTCCACAGCTTTAAAAAGCCCAACTTTTTGATGTGATTGAGCTATCTGCTGCCAAGACAAGTTTCTAGAGGATGTGCAGTTACAGGCTGCAAGGCTAAATCTTTCATCACTGCAGATCTAGTGAGATCTACTGTTTTAACCTTAGATGGACCCTTCCTCCTTCCTTCCCTCTTATCTTTCCAGTGGCAGCTGAGCAGGATTAGAGCTGCCATACCATAAGGGCCCAAGCCAGGGAAAAAACGCTAGAGCTTTATTCAGAAGCGTAAAGCCCGGGGACATTTTGTCAGTGGGGTCATGGCTCAGCATCCAAAACTGCTTACTGCTCTGGTCACAGTTTAGTTAATTCTCTAAGCTCACTTACAAAAGGCAGCTTGGAAGGAGCAAGCATCTGTCAATGCCTGTCTCAAGGGTATGCCAGTTATTTAAATCACAATGTTTGACAAGTGTGTGGATGGGGTTGCAGAGCATCACGATTGCAGGCTAAGGAAACACAAAAGCAAGGACAAGCACCTGCAGCAGAGAAGCATCATCCATTCAAAAGCACTGTGTGATGCCAGCCCGCTGCATACAATGGCTAAGTTGACTTGGGGTAGAAGTAAATGCTTTTGTGGTGGCCGCAGCCTAAAAGGCAATTCTAAAAGGTGCCAGGTATTCAAGGTCAGCTCTGATCTGCAGCTGGTTTAGAAATCACAAAAAGGAAACAGCAAAATTGCACTGAAAACAGTTGATCCTAGCCTGAAGTCCCTGGATCAGCATCTTGGAGGTGAATTGGACAGAATGAAACTGCAAGTGGTAAACATCCAATGTAGCAAGATGTGGAATTGCTACACTGTGAAAAGTAATTTGCTGCAAAGGCTGACTGCATTGGAATGCACACAGTATGGAACAGACGTGCAAACACTACTGGAAAACAGTCACTGCTCTGTGAGCTCTGTTTTGCCAAGACCTCTTGCTGTTTAAAATTTGTGTTGGAGTAGTGCTGAAAATCCAAGCAGACCCGAGCTTCACTGCACCACTGAGAAAAAAAAAAAAAAAGTAGAGAAAGAACTGTGAACAAAATCTATGGCACATGGTACAGGGCTGTGCCCTGCGGCTGATGCTCACAGCATCATGCTGAGAGTGACAACATTTAATGCTTCATCATTTAGAAATTTCTGCTTTTTCCAAAAAAGAAATAAATGCTCCATGTTGTTACATTTCATCCCGCTGAACTTCTCAGCAGGATGCACACAGATGAGATCTTACTGTCTCTTCTAAGACCGTGTTTGCCTGTTTTCTGGTACTCCGGGTGCAGGCTCAATGCTAAAGACAGCAATTACTGGCTCAGCAGGTGAGACTCCTGCAAGCTGCTATCCCAAGGCTCATTTGTGCTTTGGTGTTTCAGCTAGAAATAAGCTTCAACACAGAAGGAGAAAAATATGGACTTCTACACCTATGTTGAATCAAGCCCCCAATACCTGTAACTGGCTCATCTAAGACAGCATCATTTGGATCACACAGGAATCTGACTAAGACCTATCACAGCAATCCTTAAACTGCCATCCACAGAGGACTTGTGGTCCCAAGGACATAACAGAAAAGTCAAAGGAGATGCTGCCTTGGATAATCTCAGAGATGGACCCACAAAGGTACATTATGGACCTGGACTTTCTCACACTAAGTATGTTCAGATCCAGGGTACTGTTTCTGATCACTGGAGAGACAAGCTAGCTCTAAAGAAAGACAAGCATGTCTCTGAAAGGAGTTGTACAGTTCAGCATTATCAGGGTGTAAATTGACTGCCGTCATGTACAAAGTGCTTTATATTCCATAGGTACATGGTGTTTATCTTATTTGTGCATTGTAGGAAATTGCAAGCCTCCAGTAAGGGTAGTACTGACAAATTGCGTTTCCCCATCTTCTGAAATAATGCTGCAGTTCCAGTCAGTCCAGCTAAATTTCACCCACACAGCCCTCACATGAGGCTGGTACTTAACCTAATTTCATGGGCTTGTCCCACCTGGAAAGGATTGCCAGGCACAGACCCTGGTTTGTTACATAGAGCACTAGATGTCCATAAAAACATGCCCAATATCCTGTCAGCCAGTAAATCCTCATTGCTTGTCCTCTCCCTCTGTCACTAAGATAGCCTCAGGCCACAACCATGCTGCACTCTGCATTCACCTCCCTCTGTGAGATGCGTCCTACCTCTTTGCTGCCAGCAGACCCCAGCTGTATTCCTCCCTTGCCCTGTGAGCACCAGTGTTTTGGGGTGCCTGTGGAGGGAAGGCCAGGCTGAGGAATAGGATGGAGACACACTGGCCAGAAATGGGAAAGGCTGGGGTCATGAGAGCTGCAAGGCAGGAGAAGAGTGGTCAGTGATCCACAGAGGGGACAGGAAGCTATGTGAGGGGAGGCCCCAGAGATGAGCCGTGGGAAGGAGGAGGACATGTCCCATGGCATCTGGACAAGACAATCCTTGGGAACACTGTCCTGCAGCCAGCAGTCTCCAGGGACACTCAGCCATCTCTGGAGGGAGCATGTGCATGTACTCACTCAGTGGCCTTGCTGCCCTGCAAGGGAGGCCACTGATTGCTGAAAACCGTGCCCCGGGACAGTGTGGTAGGATTTCCAAAGAGGCTGTGCCGGGCACAGGCCTCCAACATGACCCTTCTGCTCGGCGTCATCCCTAACTGTCTTTATTGTTATCTCATGCTTGAGATTCATAATGGAGAATCACTGATGATCTGAGTAAGAGCAGCTAAAAATAGTGCTAATATAACAAGGATGAGAGATGAATTTACAAAGTGGAGCGAGAAAGCCCAGAAGCCCCTCACAGTCATTATGTGCTCTCACAGCTTTCAGGCGTGCTTTCAGCAGCAAATGCCCTTGATGTTTGTTAGGCAAAGAAGAAAATTGCCTAAGGCAGTGGCAGATGCCTGGAAGGCTTCAAATTAGAGCGATTTCTTTTTGCTCCCTCTCCCTTCAACATACCTTACTGCTATTCACCTTGTAACCCTGCTTCATTCAACCAAAATATACAGGGCATAGTAGTCAGCAGGTGTGCAGAGCATCTGGTGAGCCATCACATCAAACCTAGCACTGGGAGAGAACAGACTGGTCATTTTCTAGGTCAGCATTAAGCTTCAATGAGGCATGTCTTCCTTCTAAGGGACAAAGACTGCCAAAAACACGTATAGCTTTTTTTCAGGCTCACCCTCTGATATGGGCTAGTACATCAGCAGCTCAGCCTTCGAATAAACACTAGGAATTTGTAAAACTGTTAAGTACATATTGGCGAGAGACAAGCAGAAGGCTCAGGATGGGAAACAGCCAAGAGCTCAGGCTACCTTGCTACCTGAAGCCCCAGTGCTTAGACTCTTTTGGATGGTGTGACAGGTACTCCTGGTTGCACGGTGGTGGCCCAGCTTCAGGATGGGGCAGGAGGACACACAGAAAGAAACCTACTTGCACCACACCAGACTAGCTACCTAGACACCTCTCACAAGCTGCAGAGCTCTGAGTTTAAGCCTTAAGAAAAAAGGCAATTTCCCCTCAGAGCTGAGCCCTTTGAATTAAAGGGCCAGGAGGACACCCTGCCCTGGTGCCGTCTCTCCCCTGTCTCACAGGCATGCTGGCTGTGACCACACTCTGCTAAACTCGAAGCTCTGCACAGACCCTGAGCAATCCCTGCCCTGCTGTGAGACTAATGCAGAGGAAGTGGCTAATTTAAACTCTCTGAATCGTTCTGGAGGCTTTTGGGTGTGCTTACCTCTCCTCTTCTAATAGACAAGGACTCCAGGGAAGCTAGTTTGCAGTCTGAGTTGTGTTTAGAGTGACAGGCAACTGATGCAAAACAGGCTCAAAGGCAGTACGGGAAAGATAAGCTGGGTAGAGAGAGGCCCGGCTCACCCCTCCTCATGGCCACAATAAAGCGTTTGATGTGTCCCTTCTCTACAATTGATCACGTTCTTGCTGCCTCTGTGATTCATATTATGCAATTGATTGACTTGCAAGTTATGAGAACAAAGTGTCTCCTTGCTCTGCTCCCTGATGCACATTAAGAGTGTTAGATTGAAAGGCTGAAGCAGAAATCAAAATAAGCCCTCAAGCCTGGTTTCTCTGCTCATCGCTGGTGCTCATATCCTTGTTATGCTGAGGGACTCTGTGCTACAGTAATCTAAAGGCACCATCCTGGGATGCTCCCACTGGTCTGTAAAGCTCTTCCGTTGCAGCTTCCCAGTAAGGACTGAGATGCTTGCTGTATCAAGCAAAAATTGTGTTCCAAGAGGATTTTTCTCTTTGAGGGTTAAGGAGCAATTCTTGAAGCAGCCTCTGATCAATGAGATGTGAAGGAAGTAAGCCAGGAGGCACAGATGCCCCAGCTGTCTTGCCAGCTGCATCCCAATCACAAAAAATAAAAAGTTATGGAGAAGGGAGTGGGACCAAGGGCATCACCTGCTCATGCAGTGTCATAATCCCTGAAAGAATGGCTTAAGGTATTTCTAAGGAAAGCTCAGACTGCAACTGCTCAAGAACTCCCTGCCCCAGGGCCCACATCTTCCAGTTTAGCATCTTCAGCCTGGTGCCACATACTCAGGGCTGGTCTGTCAAGAGGACTTCACATCATGATGCTCATACTAGAAGGGAACAGGTGCTATCAACGGACGACACCCACATCACGTACTTCCACAGCCAAAGTACACCAGCGTGACAGTGCTGACCTTAACAGAGTTACTCCACTGCATGAAATCTGGTATTGACAGAAGTGGGGTTTGTTTTTTTTTTTATTTCCTCCTGTTTTTCTCCATTTCCCTGCATCCAGCTGTGGATTTTCTTTACTTACAGCTCCTGGATAATAGAGGCTGAATCCTGCTGTGATGTTTCACTGCTTTTTAAATTCTCTAATATATGTGTGCACTTGGCCCAAAACCTGTCTGTCCAGTAGAGGAGGCAGGCTGGGCTCTGTCAGCAGCAGAGACCAAAGTGGGCTCAAATTCTAAAGAAATTAGCTCTATAATCCTGCTTGTCTTTGTTCCGTATGAATCACACAAGGTAATATGCAGCAGAGGCTGGAAGCAGGATGGGGACAGCTCTAAGAGTGGAAGGATTTTTATTTCACTTTTTTTACTCTTCAATTTCCCCTTCATATATTGTCTGGAGTTCATGAGAGAGTGGGGCAAAGATATGCTACCCCCATCCTGAGATCAGCACAGCCTTACAGCAAACCCTTCGGTCTAACAGTATCTGCTTGATATCACAGTAAAACAGTAAGAGACCCTGAACCTCGGACTGACCCACAGTACATGCACAGGTGTTCATATATAGGGACAGAGAAGTTATTTCCGGCCAAGACTCCATCTGATTTTTATCCAGCCCTATTCTGGTTCTGCAGCTGCTAATATATTTTCAGGAACTCTGTTTAATTACACATGACTATCTCAACCAACCTCCACTGATGAACTAACTGTCCCAATTAGCCAGATTTTGCAACTCAGTGGAGCAAATGCTTTGTTTAGCTGCAAATATGTGAGATCAGACATCCAAGGGCCTTGAGCAGAGACACCATCCCCCTTCTTAATCAGTCCAGAATCTCTGTAAATATTCAGCCATGGAAGAGCAGTGTGGAATCTAGCACGTACAGCACGCTGAAGCACTGTAAGCACAGACTTAGTACTGAGGGAGAGCATGGAGAATTATAACGTGAGCACTCCTGTACAGGGAATGAAGGGAAGGAGAGCAGAGTGTGCTATCCACACAGACAGACTGCTGAAGGTCAGTGCAGAATGAATGGATGAGATAGAGAAGTCTTCAATGAAACACATGGCTAAGCAGATGAAGTTTTTCCCAGGAGGTAAAAGGACGCCAGCCTGGGACCACTATGCACTGAGAAGCAGGACTAGGACTATGCAGCCAAAAGCACAGGACAGCAGGTAGTGTGAACTTGTGACATCTGGGGAGAAAAGAGAGGCAGCTGGGATGCAGCAGCAGAATGAAAGGTTTGCAAGACCAACAAGAAAGATGAGAGAGACCAAAGAACAAAAGACATGAAAGTACAGACAGAAGAACAGCAAAGGCTGGTACAGCCTGGTGCTGCTGGAGGAACGGAAGGGAAATGTTGCTGAGGGCAGGGCAAGACCTAGGAGGTGCAGAAAGCCAGGTATGCCAGCTTGAAGCCATACACAGAGCCCTTCTTGCAACTGCATAGGTTAAACTTTTCAGATTTGACAAATATCTGCTTCTCCTTGAGTGGACATGTTTGTTTTCCTGGTGGCCTGTCAGGAAAAGCAATGGTATGTAACTTGCTGCAACCTCAATCCATTCTCTGGGTAGGAGTGGGGTCTTCTGCTGATAACTTGTCTGTGCTGCAACTTTACCAGAGCACAGGCCTTTTGGTCATGCCATAAACACATTCTTCAGTTTCACAACCAGGAATGGCATCCTAGGAACCCAGTTTTGGGAGCAGTGCTCTACATTATCAGCGCAGGCTGTACGTTTAATCCTCATTCTGTGGCTTTTCTCCCATTGTTTACATTCATATTTCAATTCAGTCTTCATCTCAACCTTAATATTTTTGTTACAAATATCTTACAGACATATATGTGGGATAATCAATAAGCTCTGCCTAATTCAGACATTCAGTAAGAGAGGTTGAAAGATGGGTATTGCTCTTCAAGAAGGCTGTAGACCAACTGGAGAGAGTCCAGATCACAGACTTATAAGGCACGATGGAGGAACGAGAGTTTGTTCAATCTAGAAGACAGCAGACCAAAGGGACACAGGGTAATGATACATGAAGTACCTAAATGTCACATCCATAAAAGGCTGCAGTTACAAAGAGGAAGATGATAAACTGTTCAGTGCGTCCATGCTGGTTAAGGACAAGAAATATTTGTCCTGAATTACAGCACGTAAGGATTAGATTAGACAGCAGAGAAGATTTTTCTAGCTGTAGGGTCATGAAGTACTAGACTGGACCACCTGGGGAAGGGCTTATAACACCACTTAGAAAAGCTCCTACTGCAAATGTAGTTTATTTGCCTCTACTTTGGACTTTGGTGAGGCTTTAGATGGTTTTCTGCACTCCCTCGGCAAAAACTTATTGAGGAGGTGATAGCAGGAGTCTAAAGTTCAGCCTTGATTTGCACAGGTAACATTTTTGGTTAAATATTTGGTGCGCAGCACGTCCTGCTCCTATCAGTCCCACCTGGATGCCTCAGAGACACACACAGCATTCTGTACAACCTGCCTGCAACACGGGAAGTGCAGCGGCCCTTCACAATCCAGACCTTCTCATTCTTGCCAAACTTTGCCACCTGTCGACCACTGCAGTAAGCTGAGCTAGGCTGCATCATCAAACTTACTCATCCTTTCCCTCTTCTCCGTCCCCGCCCCTCACCCCTTTTGGCCAAATGGATTTCTAACTAATCTGCAGCCGTGGGGTAAAGGAAGTTGATTTCCTAGCTGGAGAGAGCAATTCACAGTGACCAGTCCCAAGGGAAAAGATGATATCAGTGTTTCTGAGTTTCCAGATAATTGTGTTTACTGAAGAATACATAACATTAGAGTGCCTTGAGCCTTGGCCAAGTTTGTAAAAGTAAATAAAGACAATTCCACTCTAACATTAGAAAAACTGACCCTTGGATTATTTCTGAGCTCACTTCTTCCAGCAGCTAGAACAAGCCCTGATGCTTATGATGTGAAATAAAGTGCACTGGACTCATACCTTATTATTTCAACAATGTGTTTGACTGCTGTAGTTAGAAGGCATTTCTTCTCCAGAAGATAGGCCACAAGACAGAAGAGCAGCTCCTTCTACGTAGGGTTGTCTGGTGACCTCTCTGTGGCTCATCAGATTTCCAGTCACCTTCTCAGGACAATCCACTACAAAACATGCTGTGTTAGGAAGAAGAAGGAGTGAAGATGCTCCATATAGGGGAACAAGTCAGGAGCTGAGAATGACCCCAGCATAGGCTGTGCCCTCACTAAGGGACACTGTCCCACAGTACCTGAGCAGGCTGCACAGGGACTAACTAATGGTCCATCCAAAGCCCTGGGATGGATCAGGGCAAGGGACATTTAGGGAACCTTATCAGTAGCAATGTGAGAGGTGACCAGATATAGACCTATCCACAACATAGCTCAGGAAAGAAATGAGGCCCAAGGCCAAAGTTGAAATGGAGATCCTGGTCCATTAGCAAAGCATGTAGGTGGGAGTCCAGGTGAGCCTGGTCCAGGCAACTAAGGTCTATCAGTACATGCCCCCTGCACCTGCTCCTCAAATGGGCCAAGCCATCTCTGACCTCCCCAGGAGGAACTGTGCAGCACTGTTACTCTCAGAGATGAAGGAAACTATCAGGTGCTGCCCGATCTCCTCTCTGATCCTTTCCAGCTTTATCCCTCTAACTGCCTTGCTTTCTGGCTGGCCACGTGGCGTCAGCCAGGGGGTCCTGCTGACTCCTCCTGTGCTTTGTGAGCACATCATGCAAATTGCTCACAGCAATCCCAACTCAGCCATTTCTGTCCAGTAGAGTCCCGTTAGCCAGTAATTCTCTCCTCAGTCTCTAGTGACTCAAACCACAAAGCATTTTGTCATGCTACACCTTCTTTCCCAGTATCTTCAACTCTACTCTGAAATAGCCCTGGCTCCCTCTTGCTCCTTTATGCTATCAGGAAACCATCTACAATAATGACTTGTTTGGGTGTCTAGTGCTGTGCTGCAGCAAATTTCAAGCTCTCTAAACTCTCCTCTCTGCATACCAAACACCTTAAGCAAAAGGCACATTTTGCTGCCAGAAATTCCAACATGTATTAGGTTTTGAATCTATCATATGGTCATTTAAAAAAACCCCAATCTTTTACTCTCAAGCAAATAATGATCATTTTTACTGTTAGACCTTATTTCCTATTTTAAACACCTAAAGTTTCATCAATCTCTCTCATTTTCTTAATCCTGTCTTAACTGAGGAATAAACTCTTTAAAATCAGATGCTCCAAAAGGTCTGTGGGATGAGATCTGGTGATCTACACAGTCCAAGACTGTGCAGTGATCACAGGTGGTCCTGTGGCCATCAGTGAATTCTGGTGGCCTGCCGTCCCCTGGGAGCCCTGGCCAGCACCAGATGCTGTCACACAGACATGGCCCAGGCTCCCTGTGAAGTGACTGGCTGGAGCCATGCCCAGAGCCAGGTTTGCAAGCGGCTTGAAGAAGGGGCTGTTGCACTCCGAAGCAAATCAGCTCCAAACACAAGCTGCTGAGAGACAAGGTGAATTTCTTTTGCACCTGTCAGAGTTAGGATATAAGGCGGCATTAAAACTTGACCAGTGCATAATAATTGTATTAGAGTTGTAAGGGTTTTTAAATCAAAATATAGCAATGTTTCTAAAATGAAAGATTCAAAACTAGTCCTTTCTTTCCTATTCATATTTTAATCTGCAGGTACAGCCACTACTCGGAGCAAATTCAAATGAAAAAAGCTTTTTTATTAAGTTATCTGCTGACCATTTTTAATTAAAGACTATGTAATTCAGTTACAAACTACAATAATATGTGCTTAGCTTCATTCCTGCTCAGCAATAAATCTACACATTTGCTTAAATTTCATTTAGGTTATCGTATGTATTTTTTTAACCAGAGGATGAGAGAAAAGCCTTGACATTTTTAATGTGTAGACTGTGGGTGTCCTTCAGTGATGGCTGTCAGTCATCTGCTAATAATGGTTTTTATTTGAGGGCAAGACCCTCAGAGAATGAGCAACCTTTCCTCTGCCAGTGTGAGAATACACACATTTTGTTTGGATGTTGCCTCTGCGCTCAATCCCAAAACAAAAAAATGTCATCTTTCCTGAAGGTTTCCAGAACCAGCTCCTGCACAGAGATGCCCAGCCTGAAGTCAGGTGTCCTGTCTACCCTCTCCAGTTAGACAGTGGGGGAAGAGGTGGTCCACATCACATCTGTGCCTCAACCACAGTGAGAAGTGACTGATCCAGCAGGTTTGTCATACCACCCTCTCCTGAGTAACATCCACAGCAGATGAATAGCATCCCTCAGCACTCTGCTTTGAAAAGAGTGGCTGAGAACTCCTACCTACCATGGTATCAGTACCCTCCCTTCCATGCCATGTAAATGCCCAGACCTGTGAGTATAACAAGTCCTTCCATCTGTAAATATTCCCTCTTGGGCAGTTTGTGCTCTTATCATCTGTCTCAGAGAACCCATGGAATAATTCCTGGTCCGGGGCTCATCCACAAGCAGAGATGTTGGCTGGCCTTTGATTTCCATGGCATCCTTTCTGGTACCTCATGGGGTAAGCTGCATGCAATGCCAGGCTCCTAGTGCTGTGGTGAGTATGCTACTGAGCTTCCACACCTGACTGTGTGGGATTTGCCTTGGAAAGCCTTGCAGGGGGCACAAATAAAAGCCTGAGTCAGTTTTGGGGAGAACAACGGCTGTTTAGATGCAACTGCACATGCGCATGGTGAAGTGTTTGTGAAGATTTTGCTCATCTCTGATTCAGCCTAGGATGCAGCCACCAAAAATCACCCAGCCTGGCTTCAGGCCCAGCTCACACAATTAGAAAAGTATTAGCTGAACTTAATAGGAAAATCAACATTAAGCAGACAGGAGCTGGTGCAGTTGTTAAAGACAATGTAGTGTTTTTCCCTGGCAGAAACCCAGGCTAATGGAGGGCTTCCAGCATCCAGAGCAGCCTCCAAATAAAAGCTTAATTGGCCTCTGAAGCCACTCATATAATTACAAACACTTCTAATGAAGCATGAAAAAAACAAGAGCCTGGGACTGTGACATGGAAGGAAGAAATTACCTCATCTGCCTCAGAAAATAAATCAAAGCTCCTTTACCTTTTTCCTTACACTGAACCTTCTTCTCAGCTCCAATCTGGCCTGCAGACTCCACTCAGGTACCACTTTCCAGGGCAGTGCCAACACCAAGGCAAAACTGCTTTCCTCTGGTTGCTGGGGACACCCCTCCAGCCTCTCACCCTCGGTGCAGGTTGGACACTGGGTGGACACTAGAATGGACTTCGACTGCCCACTGCTGGTGTGCACAGCACAGCCCTGCCAGCAGCAAAACATCTGCTTTGGCAAATGCTTTATGTTTTGATTCTGCTTTAACTTTAGCTAAATGAACCTCCATGATTTCTGTTCAACAGCTGCTCCCTGAAACACACTTCTCTGCCCATTACTCAGACACAGTAGCAGCAGCCATAGCCCCTGGGACAGGCAGAGCCATGTATGCTCCCCCTCATACATACCAGGGACCTGCAGCCCCTGGAAAGTTGTCCCAGAGCAAACTGGTGGGGAGTTCAAGGCACAGCTCCCTCACTTGCTATACTGGACTGAGCCAAAGGAGTTTGTCCTGTTCGTCCACTCTGCAATTTTCTTGTGCACTAGGGACAATTTGCTCTCTCATTTGTGTTGGGGGAGACTCCTGGGTCCTATACTGAGTTCAGAACTGTAGAGTAACTGAGGATGGAAAGGAGTCAGGGCCCATTTGCTCTGACACTCACGCAAAGCAAGGACAGCTTTGTCATCCTTTAACTTTTCTATGGATCAGGTGGCATCTGGTCCACCAAAAGGAAAACTCCACCAGGCATGTTTTGGAGGACCTACAAGTAGTTTAACTTTGATCAAGGTTTCCTCCCTGCATGTACCAGCACCACACCCAGCCTCATCCAATTAGCCATGCCATCACCCTGGATAATTAGCCTGCTCAGAGCTTTGCAAGACCACAGCAATACTGCTCATTCTTTCAGTGTCAGTTCAGATGACACAGAACTGCTCCGCCTTACACTATTTCACAGTGATGATCACTAAGGGCAGGGAAAGGAGCTGAGCACATCTGTCACCCACACCTGCATTCCCAAAGCTCACAGCTGCTAATACAGGGAGTGAAAAATTCCAGTAACTCCTAAGGAAGAGGAATGCATGGCACAGGGACTACCACCAGTGCCAGCAGGACAGCAAGAAGGCAACAGTCAGCTTGGTGCCTGTCATGGGGTAGACACACACCAGTGAATGTTACTTTTGAAGCTGGTTTTCATCACATGCTTATGATTTGAAGGGCTCACTGCTCTACACACACCTTGGCCTTCTCTCTTGGACCCTGCATCCCTCCAGGACCTATAGTCCTCATTTCTCATATGCCCAACACAGTGCCCATACAGAGCCACCGAGTCACTCCTACTAGGGACAAGAGACAAGAAATTTCCATCCTCTTCAAGTAACTAACTTTGGCTGGACTTACTCAGCCTCCTGTTACTGCTGTGGCATTCAGCTGCAATTAAACCCAGAGAGCTGAACACTGGTCACTGGACAAACAGTCCAGTTTTGTGTGACTAACTTTGTTTGCCAGCAACTTCTGTCCAAGACTTTGCGCAGGCCAGACTGCGTCAAGAAATACCAAAAGAGAGTCTCACATCTAGCACTCATTATCTTAGGGTGCAACAGCTGGTCTGCTGAAGCAGGCAATATTCAAGCAAAGGGAGAACAGCCTCTCCCTCCCAGGAAGATGATGATTAATGAACTACAGTTTCTCTGGCAAAATCCAGGCAGGGCCAGTCCCCAAAGCCATGAGGTTTTCCTTCTTTGGACTGTTTTTTATCAATTTACATCTAAAATATGATCAATTGCGCCTAGCTAAAGAAGACCTGACATGAGCTGAACTACCCTCAAGTGATGACTAGCAGAAAGTGCAGCTAAGGAAGTCACCTGAAGAGAAGCACATTTTGCAGGAGTCTGAATGAGACTTCAGAGGGCTCACCTGTGCACAAGAGGCTTTCCTCACATGCCATAGGCTCAAGCCTGGGGTTTTACTTTTAAATGTCTGCTCTGACTCTGCCCCATATGCTTGCTGGGGTTCCCTGTTAGCTCTGCTTAGAAAACCACCGCAGTCACCCCGGCTAGATGAACGCAAGGAGGGGCTGCTCGGGATGTATCATGGACTAGCCACAGTCCGTCCCGGCTCACAGAAACGGCTCTAACCCTTGGTGGGGGGAACCTAAACAGTACAGGATGTGACTAAATCACCTCCGGAAAAGAAATACAGCATGACGAGGAAATGTAGATAAGGAGTAGGATAAGCAGAGCCAGGAGGCGCAGTTTGCTTGCCCGGGGCCAGGGCTCGCCCAGCCCAGGGTAACTGCCCCCAAGCAGCGACAACCGATGGCGTAGGGCTGCCCGCCGCCCGCGGCATGGAGCCCCGCGGCCAGAACGCTCCGCGCCCACAGCACTCTTTCTATGACTCTGACGCTACCCGTGGCTCCGCCACCCCCGCCGCCTGCTCTGCCCACGCAACATAGCCGAGCCGAGGAACACCAGCCGTGGAAGAAGCCGCACCGGCCGCTTCCCCACTTCCGGAGCTACCGGCTGCAGTCGGAGGGCACCGCCCAGGGGGTGCCGGGAGATGTAGTGCCGGGGCCCGCCATGTCGTAGCGGCCGCCCGGCGGGCCATGGAGCTTGCCTGGCGCCCCCTCCCTCCCCGCCAAGTGCCGATTTTGCCGGGCCGCAGCCCG